>JASCZW010005863.1:0-130214 GCA_034211315.2 Aedes japonicus
GTCCTCAAACTCGATGTTTTAACGTAGTTCTGAATTCTACTGAAATAAAACACCCACACTTGTGAGTGGAGCCAACAGCATCCTTACTGTCGGTGTAAATCAGTGTTAACATTTGAATAACTTTAATGTGCATTTCTGTACAGAGAATAACCCGGGAGCATAATTAAATGTCTGCTTCGCTGCCGACGTTAGCTGAATTCAGCAAACCGTTAACCAAAACGGATCCTGCTACAAGGCCAACCATTTTACCCAACATTCCAGTGATTTCTCGTGGAAGTGCAGAGTATTTGTCGGCTTCCTTCAAAGCGAGTATCACGGCAACATATTTATACTCATTCCCTACTTGACCTGCATTCGGGCGAGGCTGGCGCCGGTATTGACATTTGGGATCACTAGTTTTTACACATTTAGGATGTATGCTAGTCCCAAGCATCATCTTTTGGTTCTCAGTGTTATAACAGCTGATCTGGCAATAACGGAGTAGCAACTTCGGGTGGTCAATCATGGTCATTCGCATTTTGGGATATTTTTTGTATATTTTTTCAATTTGCTACTATAATTTTGTTTACGTTGTATATATTTCACAGAATGGTAAAACTATTATCTGCAACTTCGCCATTACATCATTCGAAGAAACCTATCCGTTTCGGTCTTACAATTTTCTTTAATCACCAATACCATTTTATCTTTTACCAGTCCCATTTGGAAACGTAATAGTGCTCCAAAATGAGGAGCTACTATGGCAATACGGCATCATTAGTCAAGTTGAACACCAATTTTCAAATTTTATGAAAAATTGGTAATGAAAAATTTCGAAAATATATATTATTCGACACATTTTCCATGGAATGCTGTGAATGGAACAGAACTTTAAATATTAAATGTTCTTTAACTTTAAATAGAAAGTCTTAGTTATGTTCCTTTTGTAACTTAAGAACTGTTGTTCTCCTAGTTTGAATAAGTGGGGACTAGAGTTTGTTGGTAGCTATAACCCGGAAAGGTATCGCAAAATGGTAATCTGCACGCTTCACGTGTCAATATTCTGCCAATAAGATCATAGTAAACTAAATTCAAAGAACGGTTTTGAAGCCGTAAATCTCGATTACGAAAGCCCTGTGGTTATATTATTTATGTCAACAGAAAGTTTGCTCACTCCTATATTACAACTTCCTCACGAATCACACATACCTCATCGCTCACTGCTTAATCAAATGGGACATGATGATGATTATGAAGACGACGGTAAGATCACTATCGGCAAGTCGTCTGCTAACGATGTTCGCTCGCTTCATCCTAATCTCAAACGTGGTTCTAGTCCGACAAGTTGAAATACCCTACATCATTCTTGATATATTTGATGATTTGTCGGCATTGTGGCGCTCTGATCAGCTATTGGCTCATTGAACATGGTAAAATCTTTCCCCGTCGTCGCCGTCGGCGAACATTCCACAGCCGCTTGTCGTTGTCGGCACATCGTTTTCCTTTTCTTGTAGACAAAGATCGACGATTGTGACGCCGCGAGCAGCGGTGGAATGTAGATTTGACAATACATATTTCCGAAGATTCAGCTTGTGTTCTGCCGAGAACATGTTCACGATGGTGATTCACCGTGGTCAGTTTATTTTCATTTTAGCACATTCATCATATTGTCTGGTAGGCTGCATTCGAACCAGGAAGATTATATTTTTCCCGTGCAAAAAGTGTCGGAAAACCGGTGCTGGTTTGCTTTAAATCGGTCCTCCTAAACACCATATTAGTAGTTTAGAACGCGTGAATTTGTTCCTTCCGAACAAAATTCAGCTCAAAGCAACGAAGGAATGCGAAGAATTTGATTTTGAAGCGCGCGCGACACTCGCAGTAAGAGAAAGAAGCGTCGCATCTCAGTCGCGTATGGAACCAGCTTCGGAAACAACTGGGAACATGAATGATGATAACACCGGGAGAAAAAAAAATGTCGCTTCAGATCACATACGGCTGCTGCCGGTGGACAGAATGTGAATTCCTGACGTTTGCACGTTTGGCCTTGCCTCTGCTCAGCGCTGGTCAGGGCCAGTTTTGGACTGGAATGCCAAGCGATGCAATGTGCTGAAATTTTGCCAAACAACACTGGTAGCAGTGCTTTGATACCAATCCGCGAAATATGATGAGTGATGGCTTTCGTCAGTTTTATAGCTTCTGTCAGTTTTGTTAATGCTTTGATTTGATGGGAAGCGCTGAAATGCGCATGGGTCGTGTGGAGAAGGCCAATCAGAGGGAAATTGGTTGAACGAAGAATGGCAAGTTTTAGGAATTCTTTCTTCGGGAAGGTGACGTTTCCATTCAATTGCGCCAAAAAATTGAAAGTACCGTGATTGAATAAAACTTTGACCCTGAAAATTTATAACATCCTCCATATGGCCAAGAAAATTACGAATAAAACCGATAAAATCCTTCCTAACGGTATACTTTTTTTTTCTGATCATTTTCATCATTTTTATTTTCTAGTGTAACTTTTTATAATTTAAAGGGAACACTTCATTATTTTAAGGGAACTTTTAGGCGGTTCCCTAGCAAAGGAAAATTACAAGCTGATATCATATAAATAACAAGTTATGTTATCCCAGTTATCGTTTTGATTTCCGCTGCTATCGCATAACAAATTTAGTTAATTGGCAAATTTTGTTATCATATGTTATCATTTTGAACACACTATTTTTCATGAACGTTATAAGTTGAATTGTAAAACTATAAATATTTTCAGCATATTTGAGCCAGAAATTTAGCTCTTAGTCAAAATATTTTTTTCAGTTATTAGCATGAAAATTTGATTTCAAATTGATAACATAAATTGAAACTATTTCAATAAATTTGCATACAATACAGGATTTGTTATCAAGTTTTTGTTTTTTCTTGATTATCGAGATTTTTAGCCTCGGGCTGGTTCATCTCCCATCGTAGTCAGTCAAACACCACTTTTTGGGCATTTTCGTAACTTCTCCGGGGGTGAGATTCGAACTCGTGACGTAGGCGTGAGAGGTATGGATGTTTACCAATACGCCGGGCTCGCCCCCTGTTATCAAGTTGTTTGCAGTGATAAAAAAAAGTTATTATAACGATACTCAACGTATTTTTTTTGTTATTTATCGTGTTATTTAGGCTGTTCATTCAGCCTCAAAAATAACATATTCAGTGATCAAAAAATGATATCCTGGTATTAGAACTTGTTATCAATTTGGTATAATCCTTTGCTCGGGTTACCCGTCTCTAACTAAAAAAAAACTCGTAAAACTCGTCAGCAAATCTCTGTCCCAGGAAAAAGTTAAAATGTTCCATAGAAGAGAGTCTTAAATAAAAACTATGGTATATGCCAAGTTTTTATTTATATAATGAGCCCAGGTTCGCTCATTCTTCTTCTTTGTTGTTTTTAACGAGACATTAACCGCGGCGGTCAATTGCCGCCGCGATTACATGGCCATCAAACCTTTTCATGTGTTCTTGTGTTGACAGCCAGGAAGGAGGGTGCGTCCGAACTTCTTTCCTCATAAGATCTTATCTCACGATTCCACGAATCATATGAACACAAAAGACTGACAGCTGACACATGGTGACGCTGGTTGGCGTAGCCTGAGGAGTGAGTTGTCAAATTGACAGTAGTTGTCAATTGACAGAGTTGTCAAAGCGAGATGGTGCGACTGATATAGAAAACAGATTGTTTATTTCCCATTCTCATTTAGTTATTATGAAATTATTTTGCATTCCATTTATCTTAAGAGCATGGGGCAAAAAGACCTTGCAGCATTTCAGCAAAGCGTTTTCTTAAAAATGGAAATTCTGTACTTCAATTTCTATTGTCTAAATTCGTCGAAGACTGGCATGCGCTGGTTAGCAGAATATTTTTGTCTAGTGGTATTAGAATTAGACAATTTGACAATATGGACCTAAATGACAAACGTAAAAAATGGCTTCTTCAGTAAATTCCTCGTGGAATAAAGGCTATCCATGTAAGTGTCAAGTTCTATCGGATAGGTGAATCCTTCCTCTTCGAAATAATCGTGGTGAGTGTTCAATGACGAGAAATTTACAAAAAAAGCCATTCTTTACTTTTGTCAGTTAGGCCATAATGAAAAATCATTGTCGAATTGGTTTATTTCAGAAATCATCTAACTGGACTCTTTCATCACTCAAATGGCTATCATTGAAATGTAACTAGATCATTACCTAGATTTTTTTTCAATTCATGTCTTGAGAAATAACGGCTACATCAATCGGAAATGGAGCAATTCATTTTAGAGATAGCAGCGCTCCGTGTGGTCGGATATGCAAGTTTTTGTTGTTGTTTGTAAACAGTTCTGCTCGGTGTATTTTTTAACAGTTTGAAACAAACGTGGTTCCAAGATATTCATCATGCAGGAAGAGAAAAGAAAAATCATTGTGTACAGTTACCTGCAAAACTGATCTGCGTCAACTCGGGAGCTGACAAAACCGAGATTTTAAACAAATCCCGCGGTTCAAGTTCTACAAGGCTCCTGCTTGCGGCAAGGTTCCTGGCAGATTCAAGTTTATTTTCGTGGCAAGGTATTTTTTTGTGTCAAGAAAACCTTAGTTTTTGTGACGGGTAAATGAACTCGGAAGTGCACAAAAAGGGAGTGCCTCAATACTCTTTACCCTTCGTTGAGTTTCATGATGGTCCAGTTACGTTTTGGCTAGATCTAGCCAGATTCAATAATAGCAAGTAAGTGCTACAATGGTACAAGGAAAGAGGGGTAAAACTCATCTCAAAAGAGCTGAATCCACCAGATTGTCCCCAGGTCCGTCCCATAGAGAAGTATTTTGTGTAAACCAGTGATGGAAAAAATCGCATAGAATAACGTTCAATTCAAAATCATTTGCAAACACGCTCTTGGAAGTATTTCAATCTGAGTGATCTTCTGCCTACATCATAATACACCGTAAATCAGGACGCATGGTTTAATATACCACAGCGTCCCTGGTGGTTGGAACAAAAAACTTTTGACAGGCATTTGTTGAAGTTTTATTGACAAAGAAATTGGTGAAAAGTTTTTCTCGATTGATTGACGCATCTTAGAATTACGGATCATAGAACTTGAGCAAAGAAAATTAATCGTGGACAAACATCTAGAGAATCCTTCGTGGTCTACCTCAAAAATAACAAAAGTGTTAAAATTCCCAAAGTCAACGGTGTGTCTTGTAATCAAACGTTATAAGGATACTCTGAGTGTGGATAGAGCACAGCGCATCTATCATAAAAGTGGCACTAGGGACAAAGGCCTTAGGAGATTGTGATTTGGCCAAGAAATACGATTTCAACTCTTCCATCCTGCCTAACATTCTTGAAAGAGAAGGATATAAGTCTTTTTGTGCCAGTAAACATCCGAATCGCTCCCTAAAACAAAACTTAGAGGCCAAGAAGCGTGCACGATTACTATACGAACGAGCTTTGACGAAATTTGATGGCTGTATTTTAAAGGATGACGAAACATATGTCAAAATGGATTATATACAAGTCCCCGGACGATAATTTTACCCGCCAACTGGACGTGGGGATGTCCCTCTCAGGTATAAATTTGTTTTTGCTGATAAGTTTGCTCGGAAGTTAATGATTTGGCAAGGAATCTGCAGTTGTGGCCTTAAAACCCAGGTTTTCATCACATCTGACACAATGACGTCGAAGGTTTACATTAGAGAGTGTCTGGAAAAACCGGATTTGACCCTTTATTCGGCAACACAAGCCCAACGTTATGTTTTGGACGGATCTAGCCAGCTGCCACTACTCTCATGAGGTACTAGAATAGTATGCTGCAAACAATGTTCATTTCGCCGCCAAATAAATTAATCCTCCGAATTGTCCTGAGTTCAGACCGATCGAAAAATATTGGGCAATTGTCAAGCAAAAACTTCGAGCATGCGTTTAAGAAGTGACAAATGTACATCAAATGCGATGCGAAAAGTAATCTACTGAACCGGATCACGAATTGGTAACTGTTACGGTAGTTGAGAAGGTTCTCTGGTACTACATTGTACTCGGCTCTGAATATCAGTGTTAAATGGTATTTCGCATGTTCATGTTTTGTCGGAATGAAACGGGGTCCTCGGAACCAGATTTTGCAACATTCGGAAGGTTACCAGGGAGACTATCGACGATCCCAAGCTGGGTAGGATATGTTAATTAATTGTTTTGTTTTTAAATAACATGATTTATTACTGAGAATACATTTTGGTTCAAAATTTCAAAAAAATAACTTATCAGAATCCGGATTAACTTTGTGACCTGCGGAACTTTAGCGTAAAAAATCGGCTGAGTAATGAAAAAATCATGATTTTTATTACTAACCAAACCATGAAGCAGAAAACGCAAATAGAATTCAGTTGACTTCTATTCCACCCAACAAACAAATCCATGAATGCAATCTTGCATTCATACTGATTCGAAATTTTGATTCACGGATGATTCTTTAGACGGCTAATAGATTATTCACAAGATTCAAAATGAATTTGAATATTGCGTGGGTCGCTTGGCTACATTCTTTAGCGTGGCTATTTCATGGCTTAGTCGGTATAAACAATCAGCAGAGATCAAATGAAATATTTCCGTGCGACTATGAATGATCCAAAAAGAAATATCGAAGCAAAACACGGAATCGGCTGAAATCATGCACGCGATTGAATTTTTCCATCCTTGGTGATAACTAAGCGGAAACTGAAGATGAAGAGAGCTATCACCACTGACATGGGTCAGCTGAAGAATTGGTGGAATCAGCTTGTCCAAAACCATGACTGAAGAAGGTGTGCGCCAGCTGATGAGCGCCATCAACAGAAATGTGCGAGAATTTCTTCGAAATAACGATGATAGATTTGGTTCAGTTATTTTTATGAAATAAATATATTATTTTAATGATTTTTCAGAAAAAAAATATGGTCTTTTTGTCAAAATTTCATCTATGATAATTGAAAGGTTTTAGGTACTCCGTTTTATAGCATTTCCAAAACTATTAAAATATTAATACATCTTCATTTCAGTTACAAATCAGTTGATGTAAGCTATGTTTTTTTAAAGTATTAATTCATATAATCGGGGTATAGGAGGGACCTGGAGGGAACCCGATTGAAACGAATTGGATGGGGAAAGTGAAAATGTCAACTCCTCGCTGCTAACAGTATGTGGATAGAGAGGTGGCTCTTTTCCCCACATACCGGGGCATCCTCATGTCTGAAAGTCTACACAAATTTTTTTTTGACCAATAGTTGAAGCTTGTTGTAAGTAGGAAATTCTTTATAATCCTCTGAAAGTGATGTTGCCTATCGATCCACCCAACCCGTTTTTAGCCCTTTACACAAAGATATGATGAGGGCAACCAGGATTTAATGAAGCTTAATCCTGCTAGCTTCGGCCTTTAGTCTGTTTTACGTTTCCGCCATTGTCTAAAAGTAAGGTGTTTCGATATAAATATCTTCGGCGAAGCCAAAAAGTTTCACGGACTTCCTGAAAATTTTACCACCTATGTCTATCCCCGCTCTCTGGAGGTTTTGCCTCAGTCAATATTTTCGCATTTGAAAATTCTCATATTTTATGATTCCAGCAAGCTATATGAAACCACATTCTGAACTCAAAACAAAAAAATAGATTCACTTCTCAACGCAATGCCACATACCTGCCATCGTAGGATAACTAGAATACGCTGCGGCACTTTCTAGTGCATGTGCCGCTTGTTGCTCGTGGTGTAACCTGTTCGGAATAGAATGAAGAAATTTGGATGTATTTTCGATTTTACCTACAGTGGACCCATAAAATAGAAAAATCTTCTTGAATATGTGGAAATTCTACCGTGGATTTCTACCTTTTTTTAACTTTTTGAATTTAAGTTTTATTGAACTTAATTTTGAGTCAGTAACTGTATCATTGACAACGCTTACCTAGACGTATGTCCGTACTGTTGGGGTAACCTCAGTAAGCTGCCGTACTGCGCCATGTTGTGATGGTAGGCGTGCGCGTGGGCTGCATGTGCGTGGGCAGCGTGGGCATACGAGCCGTAATGGGCCGCGTGCCATGGGTCTGTCGAATAGCCTCCGTCGGTCGAGTAGAGGTCGGAAACCTATGGAAAACAAACCATCATTCTAACAAATCCAAGACCAAGCATTAGTCCAGTCAAAACTACTGACCTGATGGTGCGTAGGTGGGGTAGGATGCACGTAGTTGCTATTCCAGAAGGAGGGAGGAAAGTTTCTACTCGACATGGAACTGTAACCTTCTGAAACGAGAGAAACAGAGAAATGCGTAAAATGACAGTCATTCGATTGTGTAATCGGTACATGCAGACGGGATCTGACAATGTTTCCACTTTTTTTCAGCAACGTGATCCGGAACGAAATCCGACCAGCTAGACAGTGAGTGACATTTTCCAAAAATTTTGTACCAAACCCCCATTATGTTACCGTTTCGTATTTATGTAACCCTTTCCGCAGAAGAAAATGCGGCATAAGTCACGAAATGAAGACAACAGAAAAACAGCAAACCCGCGATCTGTTGTTTCGTTTCCTTTCAACCTCTTTTGCCCGCTTTTACGGTTGGGTGGAGATTTGCTTTTGAAAATTCTCACAACCATCCAGCTTCCAACTCAATAACCGAAAAACACCACAAATGCAATAACAATAACATTTAACCGATCTCGGCTAAAGTTGAAAGTGTGCAACTGCGAGAAATCGGGAGCGACTGCAGGTCTACACAGGTATGGCCACTCAGCACTGGGGCTGGTCGATTTCGGGCAAAAAAAGCGGGCTCCTGCTACAAGCCGAAGACGAAAGTAAGACAAAATTCCAACGAAAACAGAAACACAGAAAAATAGAGACAAGCGGCGGGAAAACCTTACGAAAGCGCAAACAGATTGAACTTCGCCAAAAGGGCGGGTGGTGAGCAGAATGGGGTTAGTGGGCATATTCACGGTAACATGCCCCATCGCCGTTGTCGTTGGTCGGTTCCAATAGGTAGAAAAGTAAGGTTCACCGAGGGCGGCACAGATCAAAGCGGTTGTGTTGCAATTTGGTCGAAATCATGGTGGATGTTGTTTTTGGGAACAGAGGGTGACCGCTTGGCAGAATAAGGCTTCGGTAGGTAAGTATTGATTTGAACGCACTTTTGCTCGGTTGCTTGAAAATAGTTTCCATAATCAGCTGACGTTTTCACTAATATATCTAGGCTGTCTACTCGCAAACTGTGCCCATAGTCTAGGGACCCACAAAAGGAGCAACGATAACTCTTTCAATACACAGTTTCAAAGAAACTTTGAAATTAAATTAATTATTAAATGTTTGATACGTGATGTTGTTCACGAGCTTATTCAGCTTTAAAACAGCTCTGCAGAAAACGTGTGCAGTTCTTATTGTTTGTTGGGAAGGATCTCATAAATAGCAATAGCTATTGTTGTATTGCCTGAGGAAATTGAGCTGGATCTCTTCATTCCATTAATAACACACTTCCAGTCAATAGTATCGACTAACATCGAAAAGTATTGCAACACACACTTGAATATCGCATTACCTACAAAAGTATCGAGGTAAATTCATCATTTTGCAACTCTAAATGCCGATAACCTAATAAGTTTGAACTTTTAGTAACC
This sequence comes from Aedes japonicus, assembly GCA_034211315.2. Lineage (NCBI taxonomy): Eukaryota > Metazoa > Arthropoda > Insecta > Diptera > Culicidae > Aedes > Aedes japonicus. The sequence continues at coordinate 9,612 of JASCZW010005863.1, forward strand.
TTGTTCATGAGATTGAGGACTTTCGAAAGGAAGAGAGTATGGTACAGATTCGATCACATCGCGGTACTAGAGGGCATGTTTAACAGAGCCTTTTTGAACGATTATATATCATGATGCCGACCACCTAGAAACCTTTAGCAATGTTGTGCATAAGGTCCAGGACTTTCGGGAATTGGAGAGTATGGTTCTGAATTCAGTCACGACGCGGCACTACTGGGCGTGGAATAGTACATTTTTCGAGCAAGTTGATATAGTTATATTTACAACCTAGAAAAGTTGTAATGGCCTTTCTTTTGATGTTCTGCAACTACTTTGAAACCAGGATTATTCGAAACAATGAGCAACTATCTTAGATCAAAACATATTTATCTGGTGGTTGAAAACAAATGCGTTTTTGCAAGAACAAATGTTTAAGTCTATGGTACTGCGTAGATCCCTCTTGTTTTGGATTGGCACGCCACTTTTAGTTAGCGAGAGGCGTCCAATCATCCTGAAAAAAATTAAATCGCTACAAAATTGGGTTGATCAAGGCTATAAAATTGAGAATATCTACACCCAAGCGTTGAAATTGTGAAAAAAAATGCAATTGCAGTTTTACAATCATATCAAGAGAAATCCGCATGATTCAGAAAAGGCAATTTTGTCCATCATGATCCACAAAGCGTTTTACACAGAAAAAATAACTAATTTTAACAAGCGCGTAAAATTTCCCTTCGTTTAATTCCCAGCCAAAGGAGGCGTATTCAACGAAATTGTTTGCAATCGTTCATGCGCCATACAACAATGTTTGCAATCTTTCATACAACAGGCTTTATCCAGGCGTTGTGTGGCTTAAATTGCAAGTGTGTGCAAGGCCATGCAAGTGTGTGCAAGCAGCTGGCAGCTCATAGATTCCTCAAAACAAATTTATCGCTGTGTGCTTAGCGCCTCGACAGTCGAAGCAACTGTTGGGTTCAACCATCAACCACTTTTCAATATTGGTGAAACAATACCACAGAATACCGCAACGCTATTGGCCACTATTGATATTCCGCCCTCAAATGTTTCTACTTTTATTTTCAGTCGTCATCGTACTCCCATCTCCCTCTCATCAACTTTGCCCTTTATGAGCAATGAAGTCTATACAGGTGGAGCAGAAGTGGTTAAATTCTATTAGTGTAATGCAAAATACTGTATTAGTGAGATGATGCACAGCCTGTTTTTTGTAAACATGCGTGACGTAGATGCGGACAAAAACATAACTTGCTTTGTTTTCATTCGTTTGTTTTGGGAGTTTTACGTAACTACCCGAAATCATGGATTGTTTACACATTTTTCGTTACTAATACCGACAAACACCACTCTCTTCGCCATCTGCATTTACCTCATTGCTTTTTGCATTGCACCTTGCATTTTATGAAATAAATGTAGCCATATAAGTGTGTGCGAGTGTCATTTGCCTCATTGCTGTAACGCTGAGAGCCTCGAAAATTCAAGCAACTGTAGTGATTTTATTCCGATCACCTCAACATGTTAATGTGGCTGAATGGTTACTATCTAGAGCTGTCACGCTGGTGGCCGTGGTTCGAATATGGGAGTTACAAATTGAGATCGTTTTTTTTTGTGAGCCATTGAATTTTCGGGTTTCAACCTCACACACAACCACTAATACACTGCAACACCTTACGCTCAAATTGAAATTTTTCCAAGCGAATTGATGTGTTGCTCTTTTGCCCTCGATCATTTTTTCTCCAAGTTACGATCCATTACGAGAAATGAAACAAAATCATGCGAAATTGCATTACAATCTTGCATTTTAATGTTGGGTGTATAAAGTGAATCGCCATTGAATAACTTGAACTTGCGGTGAAGTAGTCCTGAATAAATTGGAATCATCTGAAAATGAAGTGGAACAGACCTAAAAAATTGGATTCATTTCAATACAAAGTGAACAATACCTGCAAAGCGGTAAATCACAAATCAGTACTGAATAACTTGAATATAAGGTTAGTGAATTCTGAAAAACTTGGAGTCAACCCTTGAAAGTTTCAAATCAATTGCATATACCGTAAATCAGTACTGAACAGTATGGAATCACTTCAAAACGAGTAAATCGAACATTGACATGTTTAAATCACTTCAATGAATGTGTATTAGTCTTGAATCACTTGAAAACAAAGTGTACTAAACCTGAAAAGCTTGGAATTACTAGAAGGTGAAGGTATCAGCTCAGAAATGCTTAAAATTACTTTAATATCAGCCTTATAAAGTTTGAATTCACATATGCAAACATTTAGTTCTCAAGAATTTGGAATCATCCCTGATTTGTAATGTAATGTAATGTGATAAGAACCCACCATCAGTGCAAGGATTACCTATGTCAGCAGGACTGTTCTCAGCAAGTGGCCCCGAGAGAATAGCTTACGTGATGGCTTGTTGTAGCAGGACCAGTCGACATCAATGAGGACCTTCGAAAGACTACGGCCAGATGGCCGCGTGTTTTCACATGACAAGGAACTGGCAACTCCACGAACCCTTGTCCAGTCAACAAATCCTTCGACTGCCAAATGCTACTCCCCCAATCCCAGTTATATCATTCACTGCTTGTTTTTCGTTTGCTTTTGATAGCAGATCCAATATGAAATGGACATTGTGTCAAATGTTCACTTTTTGTACCTAACAACATAAGATAACTATGACGAGTGATACACCCGTTATTCTCCCACTCTGCAACAATGATATGTTGTAACTTGAATGTATTACAACAAAACATGAAGAAAAACAACAAAATGTTGTATCAATGATGGGAAAGAGACAAGTTCTGTGAGAAAATGTTGAGAATCGCACATATAGAGTTTGCTGACAACTCGCTTACCACCACAAACATAGCCGACGGCCGGCCAAAACTAAAAAAGCAAAACAACATCAAGAGAAATCAAACAAAACAGGTGTCTCTTACTGTCGCAACAATAATAATAACAAATACAACCCGAGTAAACAATATGCGACGTAGGTTTTATGATCATTCTAAAAAGTGACAGGCGGACCAGCAAAAAATATGGCATCCATTATTTTTGTAATTTTGCACTGGGTGCAGCAACCTCTATGTTGCAACGACCTTGTCTTCATGTAACAGGGACAAAAAAAAAGCTCTGTCATCATTGCAACACACTACCGATTGCAACATTGCATTATCAAAAACATGACAAAAGAGACAATCAGTTGCTGCTGTCTAACAAATCACTGATCTGAGTATAATAAAATTATAAAACTTAAAGGAAAATGCTTGTTTAACATCACACACTGAAAAAAAAACGAATATATTCTTCGGCAAACTTGTAGCAAATTGGCTAAAAAATACATGCGTTTGTGGCCTGATTTCCAACCCAGAATATCGTGAACATTAAGAAGTTCAAAACTATGCATCTATAGTTGTACTTAAGGCTTTTCCGTACATGCAAAGTTACTATATCTATTCAATCATGTCATTCAAAGTATTTTTGAGTTCATTACTTAGGATCTACACTTGTAACTGTAGCTTTTATAGCTATTCAAATTAGCTATTTGTATTCAATAAAGTTCATCGAATCTTTTGGAAGGTCAACTGACACTATGAGATAATCTGGGAAGTTCTAGGTCGATCAAACTGTCCTGGAGTTCAGAACTGAGTATATTCAATAGTTAAGGTAGCTTTTTCAACTGCATTAAGCTACGATAGGTTCAACCATGTTCATTGAGTCCTCTGGAAGGTCAACAGGCATTTTGAGATAATCTGCTCAGAACTTGGGGTCTGCAGTGGTAATTATAGTTATACAACAAAGTTTAATGAATCTTTTAGAAGGTCAACCAACATTATGTTGAATTCTGGGATGTCCTGGGTCATACCAGATTGTTCATTAGTTCATAACTTAGGATCTCTAATTGAAATTGTAGCTTTCTAGATATACAAATGTACGATATGTATTCAACTATGTTCATTGGATCTCATGGAAGGACAACCAACATTATGAGATAATCTGGGAGGTTTTGAGTCATCCAACCTGTCTTAGAGTTCAAACATTCTGCGTTCAAATCTGTTGCAGGTTCAAACATTCTAGGTGGTCTAGATTACGATGTAATTCCGATAGAATTACGAACCATACTTTCCAAATTTCCAAAGTCCTTGACCTTCTGAACAACTATGGTCTTGGTTCGCGCTTTCTAGATGATCGGGATCACAATATTAACTCTTTAAAAAAATACCTCATTTACACACTAGCGTCACGTAGTGACCGAGTTCTAAACCATACAATCTATTTTCCGGAAGTTCTTGTCCTTCCGAACAACTTTACGCAAGTCAATATTTTTGCAAGTAATCAAGGTTTTAAAATATGATTTCAGAAATTCTACTTTTCTACACCGAAAAAAATAACGGACGTGTAAAATTTCCCCTCGTCAAATTGCAAGCATAAACGACTTAATTGTTTGCAATCTTTCATGCATCATACAACATTGTTTGCAATCTTGCATACAACAGACCTGATTTCAACGATATCTGGCTTAAATCTTCGTGAACTATCCCATTACTTTATGCCAAATCTAGCATTCCCTTTATGTGCATTAGAGAATGTAGAAAATTATTTTTTTCTTTAAAAATGTGAGTCGGTGTCGTGTGTTGGTCAGGTGTGTCGATAATTTAGAGGGTGATGCAATATTCAAGTGTATTTTGCAACACTTTTCGATGTGAGTCGTTACTTTTTACTTTTACATCATTATTGGACAAACCACCCAAAGAAGCCCATTGAAATAGGAAAGATTCTAATTCTGTTTGATGCACTCTTTTGAAAACACTGTTAAGAAAAAAAATCAACGCTTTAACGGGGTTTAACTAAAAAATGAGAATGATTTTAACTCTTTCGTACCATACCACATAAATTTGCACAGAGAAAAGAGAGATTATGTAAATCAATGCTCTCTGTCTCCCCAACATAATCGCAAGTTTTGTAAAGTTTTGTTTTGTTCCCACTTGGTCAGTTGTCTTCAAAATGCCATCGAAGCAAAAAGCATTACCCGAGCGGATTGTACAGTTCACTGTGAACATTTCAAAACCGAGAATTTTCCAGTTTCAACCAGCTATCGTATCCTGGCATCCTCAGGTACAGGTCGTAGGAGTGTTAGTGGGAGACCGACTAAAAAAATGGACAAGAAAGGACTTAGAACAAGCATTAGATTAGTGAATCTGATGCAGCAAAAAAGACTGATTTTTACTGAACCTTACACACTTAGATTTTTTCTGTAAAGTTTTTTACACTTAGATTTTTTTCTGTTAAAAATCTGTAAAGTTTTACCGAACTTTCAACAGCTGAACGTTCGGTAATCCGATTTAACGGATTTCGGTGAAATTTTACCAATTTGCCTCATTGTCGTCCGATTGAAGATTTCTTTGGATATTTGAGTTCGCTGGTGTACACAAACAATTGGAGAGCCAAAGACTGTAAACAACTGATTAATAGAATCAAAAGATGCTTTCGCCAAATCTATAAAGAAGCTTTTCCACGCTCCTGTTCAAACATCAATTCAAAATTTCGTCGAACAGCTGTGTTCGGAATATATTCAAATGTTCATTAATTTTTTTTAAGTATGCCTTCAAAATAAATCCATCAGCTTTCCTTTTTTATAAACAACCAAAGTAACCACCAGGCTATAATAGCATGCATATATAAGGCATATGGATTACGTCTAATGCATGATTGAAGTTGGATTAAAGCTGAAAAGGCCCAACTAAGATCGAACTGTAGCTTCATCTTTTGTTATGCCATAAGACATGGCTGAAACTTTCTGCAGCTTATCTAACGCTTTATTACTTGATGAAGTTTGCAGAAGCAGATATTTTCTCATCTCCATGCGAAGCGCTAGGAGTGGACAGTAATTTTATTGCTAGAACGAATAGACATGAAGAGAAAGTGTATTGATAGTTCCGTATAGGGCAACGGCAGGCTTTGAAATTGAAAGATACAAGTTTAAAAACGAGCGGAGGGTATTTTTAACGGTAGTATCCGATCAGGCACGATCAGGCTTCATTACTTGACAACTGTTAAATTGATGCCATCCCGCATTACCGATGTTAATTTTGGGTTGAATAAGTGCTATAATATAAAGCTTGTGGTTACTTGGGAAGTCTCTTCTTATGGCCCTTAAAGAAAATTCTCATGTTTTAGTTATACCCCGTTACTATAATGACTTCCCAGGTAACCAATAAGCAGTTCCAAAGCATCTTTACGGCACCTATCAAGCAATTAAGTCGCCTTAAATACAATATAAATGCCACTTTTGGCCCAATATACGGTTGCTTTACTGCAATAAGACGTGGCTGGATTGCTCAGTGGTTCTGCTTACTGAGCAGATGATCGGGAGTTCAATACCAGTCCCGCCCCCTTCCTTGTCATTTGTCACTTGCCTCTTTCTATCACCACTAGATTTAAAATAAAAAGCAGTCTACTGCGCTTTCATTGATCGCATCACTTACCAGAGTGAATCCATGATCTAAAAATATCCTGCCTCACTAACACAAAACTATCCTTTCCTTTGAATTGTGGAGACGCAGAGGTAAACACGGTCTCTAACCAACGATTGTCAAACTAATCATCCTTCCCCCCCCAAAGACCGTGAGGACGTGGCCGGCGCCGGTACTGATCTATGAATAGAATTAATGAACTTGTACATTGAAGATGCAAAACCTACTCCCAAGCTCCATGTATGTGGTTCTCTGTGCAATTACACTAGTACTGATCGGTAACAGAGTAGCAACTACGCTACGCACGGTCCTTTATAAAAAAAAGTATACGGTTGCTTTACTGCTGCAATGCTATGATAATGCTTCATTAATGCTATTTTGCATTCGAAATGCTTATTACAGGCTACAAGCATTTAAATAGCATTCGAAATCCAACTTTACAACAGATAGCATTCAAGATTCTGCTATAATGCTAATATAATGCTTGTAGCATCTGAAATGCAGATTTAGGGTTGATTTACTGCATATGCTAATACTTATTGGTTACCTGGGTTCCTTCCTTCGTCAAACTCAGGAAAAAAATGAGTTTTAAGAGACGCTTAAAATTTGCTCTCGATTAACTTCAACAGACGCGTAAACCTCCCCCCTTCTACAGGCATACCCTCGATAGTACGTACACCTACGCCTCGTTTAGTGGTACGTACCATCGAATCGTACGTACTATCGAATCACAATTTTTTTTTTTGGTTTTTTGTCTGTAGTGGGTTTTAAATCGCTTTAGTTGTATAAAATAATAAATTTAACCATGTAAATAAATATTTTGTCCTATAAAGGTAGTTAATTCAGCAAAAGGAATGATTTTCTTGTCATATCATATACCAATCGAATCAGCTTAACGGGAAAGGAAAATGTGTGTGTGTGTGTGTGGGGTGTGTATGTGTATGTGTGTGTATGTGTATGTGTGTGTATGTGTGTGTAACGCAACGCACAAAGAAGGCGCAAAATTACGTAAACCAACTGGTTAATGTTGTGACTTGAACGAAGTTTTCAGCTTTGATAATGTTGCTTCACTGTTGCTACTGCTACAGGTCCGTTGCTTTAAAAGTTCCTTACAAGAATGAACCGGATTAGCACAGCTAGCTGGTATTTATAGCTTACGGCTTCTCATGACAATGCGTTGCGTTGGTTTTGTTTACTCTTGCGAAATGAGAAGATTTTCGCATATTTTATTACAAGTTTTATTTCGTTTCATGCTAGGTGATTATACTCAAATCGAACAGTAAATTAATACTCTTAAAATCATTTAAAGCATTTTAACATTTACTTCACACATATTCTGTATACTACAGTTAACAACCTGCCTGACAACCCTAATAGACACCTATGACATTTGTTCAAACGCATGAGTAGGAGCTGTAAGGTACAGAGAGAGACATATCATGTCCAGTTGTGACTTATTGCAGGGTAATCCAGCTCATTAGAGTGTGAATGCAATAAATGAGTTCACGAAGAATCAAAACCGCGGCCCCTCGAAAAAAATATTCTCATAGATTTACAATTGAATGTATTGTAACCATACAATAGAGCCAGTAGTGTTTACAATTAATAGTATTGTTTATGACAATACGATGACAATACTCCTTGTTTCCACAATAGAATTTATTGTTAACTAACTGAACCCGGTGCGTGCGCTGCTACGCTTGCAATTAAATGAAGGAACATTTGATATAACTGGCACGATTATGGTTTTTTTTAAATGAGTTTTTTTTTCTTGAATAAGCAGGGGTTCAAACTTCTATCAAAACATGCTTCTTATCCGAGAAACATACGTTTTGTGTTTAAGTAAGCTGGATAATTCTCATTTTTGGTAGAAATTTGTGTTTCATTTGTATGGGAGCCCTCCCTTCCAGAGGGGGATGGTTTCTCAAACCACCATACAATCATTGCCTTCAAAACCCCCCACATTCCAAATTTGGTTCCATTGCCATAGAAACAGTTGGGAGGGGTGGTGAAGTTCCATAGAAACATTTCTTGCCTCCAAAAACCTTAACATGCCAAATTTAGTTTCATTTGCTTCATTGGCTCTCGAGTTATGTTAAAAATTATGTTTCATTTTTATGGGAGTCTCTCCTTCCAGGCGGAGGAGTCTCAAACCACCTTAAAACATTTATTTCCTCCAAAACCTCCACAAGCCAAATTTGGTTCCATATGCTTGATCAGTTCATGTTATGCGACAAATTTGTGTTTCATTAGTATGAGAGCCCCCTCTTACAGAGGGAGGAGGGGTCTCGAGTTACTTTAGAAACATTTCTTGCCTTCAAAAACCTCTACCTGTCAAATTTGGTTACATTTACTTGATTAGTTCTAGAGTTATGCAAAAACTTGTATTTCATTTGTATGGGAGGGGGAAGGGGTCTCGAACTACCGTAGAAACATTTATTGCCTTTAAAATCCCCGCAAGCCAAATTTGGTTCCATTTGCTTTATTAGATCTAGAGTTATTATTAAGAAATTTCAGTTTCATTTGTTTGACATCATCCCTTCTAGGAGAGTGGAGGGGTCTCAAACTACCATAGAAACATTGTTCGCCACCAGAAAACCCCACATGCCAAATTTTGGTTCCATTTGCTTGATTAGTTCTTGATATATGCAGAAACTTCTGTTTCATTTGTATGGGAGCCTCCCTTTATAGAGAGGGGAGGGGTCTCAAACTTCCATAAAAATATTTTTTGCCTCCAAAAACTTCCGCATGTTAAATTTGGGTTCCTTTGCTTGATCAGTTCTCAAGTTGTACAGAAAAATGTGTTTCATTTGTATGGGAAGCCCCTCTTTCAGAGGAGGGAGGGGTCTCTTACTATCTTAAAAATATTCCCAGCCTCAAAAACCCCTGCATACAAATTTTCATGCCAAACGGTCCTTCCGCTCGCGAGCTAAATCGTGACAAAGGAACCCCAACTCATTTTTATTTATATAGATTGAGGCATCGACAATAGAATAAGGGGGTTGTAATGTATCTTAACTATAGAAAAAATCATTTTTTCCCGAACAAATCTGAGTCAATTACTATTGATTGTATTGTTTTCCAATTGTTGAAAATTCTATCATATAGGGGAAATAGTAGATCTACTGTAATGACAATATGCATTTTTCATTTATCTAATACGTGAACAATAAGATTCATGGTCGGCAATAGACTTTAATGTTATTTTATATTATTGTATTGTAATTGTATAGTTATTTTTATCCGGTAAGGCCGTTACAAATATTTTATAAAATAATGTCCTACCGCTGCAACTGTTTGAAAGGTAAATTTGTAAGAAGGGTTAAAATCTAGGCTCGTGGCTGTACGTACTATCGAATCATAGTGTACGTACTATCGAGGGTACGTATTATCGAGGCAAAATGTACGTACCATCGAGGGTGCGTACTATCGAGGGTACGTACTATCGAGGGTACGTACTATCGAGGTATACCTGTATTACAAATCAAAGCAAGTATAAACAATGAAATGATTTGCAATCTCTCACACAACACACCTGATATGAATTATACCTGTCATAAATCTACTTGAATTATCACATTATGTCAGAGATGCCGGTTTTATTCTGATCTTCTGGGAAGATGATCCATCCTTAGATTGACAATCTCCTTAAAAAAATCAACCCATTCGACATCCAGCCAACAGTGGGCCACTCATCATTCTGCGTACCAACAATGTCTTAACCGAAACCGTCGCGAATTTATTTATATCCTTGCTAAATGCAAACATCCGTCAACGTGGTCAATGAAAAATGGATGAACCGCACCGAAAGACGCAGAAAATGGCAGTCATTTCACCACCGTCGGTGAGTTCCGATGAGTTCAACAAACATCACAACAGGGGATTTTGCGAGCTCGCACTTTTCCGCTGCATTGATGCGCTGCGATGCATTGTAGATTTTCCAACAAATTCCCATCACTAGTGCACATTTCAACTGCAGCCCGTGGAATGTTTGTCTCGATTCGGGTGCGCCCCGAAAAATCCCAAACCGTTTATTTATTCAACGGGATTCTACTCAAAATTTAATGCCATGCTTAAAAAGATCAATTACGAAAGTGAAAAATTTGCGCTGAAAAAATAAAACAAATCTCTGTCAGCGCGGTAGGACTGCTTATTTTTGCCCTGGTAGGTTGGCGCTGATTGCTCTTTGTGTATCACAAGTTACACTCTGTTTCACGGATCGTTCGGAGAGAACGGATAACGTTATTTCAAATATTTGCACTGCCCAGATGCATGAAATAGTCAAAATATCTGGGACTGATTTTTGAGCTTCCCTCTCTCGTGCCCCGCTGCCTGTATTGACGAGCCCAGAGCCCGGTGACATGACAATGGTGCTTGAACGAGAGGATCGAGCGGATTTTTCGATGCCAGCTAATTTCATGAATGAGCTAGCGTTGTTTAAATTATCCGTGTAAACTATTTCAGGCATTTTACAACACAAACACATCTCCTTCACGATCGCATATGTACCCACATACCTATTCGAAGTCAGTCAGTCAACGGTGATGATAGCGTGCCGGTAATCACCATCATCACCATCAAACGGCACGGTAACCGCGCAAGAATGCGGGCGAGACAGACACTTGCCCCACTACCGGGACTGAACCGACGGGAAAACTTGAGCGGGTGTCATCATAACCATTATCACAATGTAAAATAACGTCTCTTCTCAGGACTTTCAGGGCAATTTTACTGAATTGTGAGACACTTCGGACAGACAGTAGGTAGTGGTTTAAATTTTAAGCCAGTTGAGTCAACGGATAGATTGAATTAGATTGAATTTATGATGCTGCTTTTGAGAACGGATGGTCAATGTTGAAGTTTCTGGGATGAACAGCGTAGTTTATGCAAATTGATAGCTACATAAGAAAGGGTTATTGTTCCCTAACAATATTCAAAACTTTCGCCGAGGTGTTGTTTGAATTTTTGAGTATTGGGTAGCGAATCACTGCTGTCTAATTCTTCATACATGTATCTGTGATCTAAACGGTATTAAATCAACTAAATGTTCGTTTTGATACTTTGGTTTGATAGCTTCAACATGATATTTTCAAGTGTGAAATGTATTATGTTTACTCCGTGTGAATAAAAATACACGGAACAGCCCAATGGGGTTGAACAAAATGTTCACGTAGAATTACCAATAATATTTATGCAAAGTATTACGCTTGTAGCCCCAATAAGAAATGTATCGAAAATAAGCTTTCCACGTACATTTGCGTTTTACGCATGTATTTGTGATGGCTTCAATATGTTCATCATAGCATGCTGTGCATTTCAATGTCATCTTTCGTTTGTTTACTTGTTTGCACGGTTTGATTTCTTCGTTTTCAAAAGTCGCGCATTGAAGAAGACGTGAAAATTAAGGTTTTGGCACATGACTACGTGAAAAGGGTGTAACAATGCGACAATTGGTGAAGCGCTTTGGAGTTCATCACGCGAGTATAAAATCCAGTTTAACCAAGTTTGGGGAACACTGTTCTTTGGATGAACTGCCAGGAAGGGGTAGAAAACCCGGATCTTCCAACCCTAGTCTGGATCAGAAAGTGGTACCGAAATAACAAATCAATGTCAATACCAGCGTCGGAATGATTCACCGTATCACGGAACAACCTGGAGACCTATAAAAAACAGAAAATCGCCAAACAAAGGGCAGAACAGAAGCAACGCAGGGCCCGGAAGATGTATTCGCGAGCTTTGCAGTCACTGGATGCTTGTATTTTGATGAACGACGAGACCCATGTCAAAGAGGACTCAAACCCCTTCCAGGTCCACAATATTACACTGCCGTCGTAGGAGAGGATGTAAGCGATGCAGACAGGTCGATTTAAGTGGAGAAGTTTGGTTGAAAAGTGCTGATATGGCAAGCAATATGTTCCGGCGGTATGAAGTCCACCATTTTTACACTACCGGAACAATCAATGCGGACATCATACCAGAAGCATAGTACCCCTCCACAGTTTTGACCAGTTTTAGAGTCGGCGCTTTACGCCAAAACAAATCTCAATTGGCTCTAAGAAAAAGGTGAAGATTTCGTTGAGAAATACCTATATCAATCCTCCAAAATGCCCTCAGCTTCGGCTCATCGAACGCTATTGAGCGATTGTAAAGAGGCTCATCAAAATGATTTGCAAAGCAGCTGAGAATATGCAGCAGTTCAACAAAAGAAATTTGGGCTTAGAAGTTCAAAAACGTGATAAAACACTTGTCACAGAACTTGATGAAAAGTGTTCGATTCAAAATTAAGCAAATCTAGTTCACAATGTTTATGTTCTTAATCCCTGTTACAGACTCAATCAATGAGTCTTACAGAGTCAAATGTTTGAATCTAAACCGTATCATTTTGTTATATGATTTGAAAGAAAAATATGTGAATAACCTGTTTTCAATAAAGTCCTTGTTTCCATTTATGATTTCCTTTATTGATATAATAGACATGGATTTCGTTCAGATGAGGAAAAATGTAAATCTTCTTTTTTTAAGGTTTACTGGTGGGACTCTGAACAGAGTAAAACCCTTTACGCCAGGCCTTGGATGATGTATTTGCGTAAATCTTTTCGAATCATTTTGCCAGCCGTATTCGGAACATGTCGTCAAAGGGGACGCTGTTGCAAATGACTCGGCAGGATCTACAATTGAAAATTTTGAATTCTTTCCTCTGTTTTTCCAATTTTCTTTTTATTATTTTGTTAATCAATGTTACGTTTACAAGTTTAAGAAGGCGTTTCGTATTTTCTGTCTTCTGTAGTTTAATCTGTAAGTGTGTCATTTATGTGCCCTGAGAGTCTTCCGAAAGAGTTTTCTTGAGCTAAAAATAAGAAGTTATTGTGCGTTAGAATGATATAGCTTAACTCCTTTTGGAGTATTTTACCAGCCGTGCAGAGAGACGTTTCAAGTTTGATTGGTCTTTCTCTCTGTTTTGCATGGTGTCGTTTCGTATTTCAGTCTTTAGTTTTTATTTAGTTTGCCAATGTAACGTTTACAAGTTTAGTAATACGTTTTTCTTATCTTCGTAATTTTTTCATTATTTCTTCAGTCTATTGTAGTTTGGTTCGTTGATGAGTCGTTTATGGGGATTTTTTTTTATTATCGTACAGGTTTGAGCCAAAGGGTCTCAGATTGTTACGAAACTTTGTCCTCGCATAGGGTTTATGGATATATGAAAAATAAACGAAGTATAAAAAATTAGGGTTGCCAATTAAAGTTTTTCGATTTTTCCGAACAACACTAACTTCAAAAATTCATAACTCAAGAACGATTAACCGTAGAATTTTTTTTTCCACACCATAATAAAATTTTCTCAAGTATTTAAAAATAAACTATCTCTAAAAAAATTCTTACAAGATTTTCCACAGTGACGGAAAATTAATTGGAAAATCCGGAAAAACATTTTCTGAATAAGATAAAATTTTGAAAAAAGAAATTGGTGAAATTTTGACGATGGACATTTATGTTTGTTTTTGCTTTTGGTTAATTAATTTGTTCCTTAACAATAACATTCTATGTACTTTGTTATCAAAGTCTTACGTTGTCATGAACGCTCGTGACTTTGGCGGGGAGGGAGGAGAGGTGATTCAATGCGAGGCGGCATTAGCCATTATATTGTCATGGAATCCTACGTTCAAAGTTAAATATGTATTATATTCAAATGTGTTTTCATCATAGCGATTATACTCCTCCCTTTCCTGATGCTTGGCGGCGTCTACACAGAAAAAATAATGAATTTTAACAGTCACGTAAAATTTCTCCTCGTTTAATTTCAAGCCACAGGAGACGTAAACAAAGAAATTGTTTGCAATCTTTCATGCGCCATACAACAGTTTTTGCATTCTTTTCTACAACAGGCTAGATTCAGGCGTTATCTCATAAAATCATAAAATCATAAAATATCCCCTAATTTTCTGCCAAATCTAACATTCCCTTTATGTGCATTACATAACTCAGATAATTCAATGTTAATTTTTATTTCTGTATGGTCAAAATGAATAAAAACTTATATGTTGTTATTATTATAGTTATTATTTATTGATTATTGAATAAAGTTAATAACACTTTATTCTTTTAATTTCTATACAGTTTGAAAAAAAAACATGTAATTTTCTACATTGGCAGAAATGAATGGGATATTTCATGTAAATTTAAGCCTGATAACGCCTGGATCTAGTCTGTTGTATTGAAGATTGCGAACATAGTTGTATGGCGCATGCAAGATTGCAAACAGTTTCGCTGTTTACACTTCCTTTGGCTTGATATTAAACAAGGGGAAGTTTTCGCTAATCGCTAATTATAATTAATTATTCTTTTTCTGTACTCTCCTAGTAGCACACTTGTTGAAAACCAGTAAAAGTGCAATGTGACTCAATTAGGTGATAATTACGTAGTTACAACTAATTTTGATGGTTTTGTGTTGCTTGGGTTATTTACACGACATAAGATATGATTATTCAACATAGTTTCACAATCATATCTTATGTCGTGAGCTTTGTGTTGGGTTCGTACTGTTGGAAAATTTCAGTTTCATTGTTTAATCGATGGGAAAGTGTACATTTACATAAATGCTTTGTTTGTCTTTGGAATAAACGCATGATATATCTGTATCCATGGAATAGGAACAAGATTATCGATGATTCATTATATAATATAGATTATTTAATAACTAAATAGAATCTTGTATTAAACAAGTTTTCTGCGAAATCTATTTGACACATATTTTTATTTTTGGCTAAAAACTGTTCGTTCTCATGGATTTAGTTTGTCGTTCAACTTTGAATTGGTGAACAATAAACTTCTCTGTGTAAGCTTGCAAGTTTTTCAAAAAATCATTACATATTTAATTATTTAATGTATTTAATTTAATTATCGATGCTATATTTATCCAAATGTTTGGAAACAATCATGTTTGTTGTGTTGCATTTTTAGCAAATTCTCTGTACTTTCTTCACATTAAACATTATATATCAAAAATGTTCGTCCGCATTTAAATTTAAAAAGCAATACGTTTTATTCAAATCATCAAAAGAGAATTTTTTACAGGTTCGTGTTTTCACGCAAACTCGGGCATGCTTGCTTATGAATCATTAGTATAAACACATTGTTTAGGGCTTAGCTTCCAAAATGGGGTTGAACGAAACAGATTTCTGTTCATTTTTCATAAATTTAAATATTCGATAAAGGAGTTTTGCGTATCTTTATGTTATTTAAATAGTCAAAAAATGTCACGTTTATGAAGGCATTTCGTAGCTTAGTCGTTTATAATTTAGTTAATGTCTAGTTCATACCTGCTCTTAAAATTATTGAGGGATGTACCTAGCTCTACCTCGTGTAATTCACCTAATCACTTTTTCTGCCTTAGTCAGTTCTTGCCCTCTGCGCGGTGCCATATCATATTGGCTGAAAAGTAACTTCGATCTGACACCCAGGCAGTAGTCACAAACAAAAACGAATAGGTAGGGAACGGCTTAAGCACCTCGAGACCCTATTCCAAGCACGGGGTAAACGTTAACCCACAATGCTCATTTCTCTGCATTAAGGTGCGTCCATGTAGCAGAAGCAATTCATACTGCAAAAATGAGCGTCGTAGTTAACGTTTACCCCGTGCTGAAAAGGGTTTTGGTGTCAATGTTCTTTACCCTACTTTCTTTTTTAAAAACATCGACCTTCAAAATTTCAATGCATTACAGGTCCCTACAAAAACAGTTTTTTGCACCGGCTTTTTTTTTTTTAAATTTGTCAACAATGTTATATTCAGATGGTTTTTATAACTTGAAAAGCTAAAACTTCAGAGGTATAAATCTTGCTGATATCTCTTATCGTTAGCGAGCAATTAACGCTCTTTTATAAATTACGCTCATCAAATGTGTTTTAATAAATTTTAAAAACATTCTTTTCAGGTTTCAGATACAATATGCACAATAATAATCCCTTTCAAATGCTGTTGAGAAATATTTGTTCAACATAAAAAAGGCCTTACAAAAACCATAATAACAATTATTTGACATATGCTAGAGACGATTTCAGCACACCCAAAGTTAAAATTTTACATTGTCAGAATCAATGGTGACAACTTTGTTGAAAAACTTGAAATAAAAAAGGACCAGCAAAATAACTGATTGTTATAGGGACACCCTAAGAGCTATGTAGGAAAAAATGCTCTACTTTGGTCATCTCAAGAGATACAGAAAAAAAATTTCAATCAAAGTTGCCTAAAATTATTTAATCAACAATTTTTCCGAAGAATCTATGCCTTTATTTCTACAAATAAAAAAGTTAGATTATCGATATCTCTGAAAATAAGGACCACCATAGTTTTCTGTCACACCAAAAGAAGTGCCTTGTTATTAGAAACAACTTTGTAGAAGACAATTTTGCTTCAAAACTTCAAACTTAGACTAAAAATGTATCTTTCCAGCTAAATTCGCATTCTGGACCTCTGTGCAATGAATCAAATGGATCATGTTGATCAAAAATTGTTTTGTATTTTCCACTCGATTTTATGACAGTGTAGCTAACGCTTAGCGTTTATACCGTGTATTCTCCGATAGGGTGGCAAAGATTTCTCTTTTGTGAAAAATCTATATATATAAAAATATCTGCAAAAAAGATGTTTTTTTGAAAATTGAGCGAAGGTAGTTGGTTGGCTGTTAGGTAGGTATAAATAGCCAACGGAACAAGTCCGACTTGTTCCGTTGTTTTGTCTCATCTCATGCAGTGGATGTTAGGCAAGATTGACTGTCCATGGTTCGAGTACCATTGTTCGAGGGCATTGACACATGCGCTCTTTTCGCTCAATTTTCAAAACATCTGTTCGATTTTCCTACCTGCCGCAATCTGGACGGCAACTTTCAACACTTTCTCTTCGCATCTTCATTCTAGCCAAAAACATTAATGTTCACTCTGGTGCCTCACGGTGATGAGCGAACATCTCCTTCTACATCATAATCGTTACCCCTCGCACGGAGAATACATAACATAAGAATTAATGTATAATCAAGCAAACTGAACCAAATCTGGCATGGAGGTTTTTGTAGATGAATACTGTTTCAATGTTAATTTGAGACCCTCCCTTTCTGAAGGGGGGGCTCCCATACAAAATGAAACACAAATTTAAGCATAACTCGAGAACTAATCAAGAAAATGGAACCAAATTTGGCATATGGAGGTTTTTAGATGGAGAGAAATGTTTCTATTATAATTAGACCCTCTGCCTTCTAAAAGTGGAGGGAGGGATCTTTCATATAAATGAAACACAAATTTTTGCATAACTGAGAACTAATCCAGCAAATGGAACCAAATACGGTCATATGGAGGTTTTTGAAGGAGAGAAATGTTTTTATGGTCATTGAGACTTTTCCGCCTTCTGAAGAGGGGGGGGGTCTCAAACAAATGAAACAGTAATTATCTGCATAACTCGAGAACTACAAACCAAACGAACCAAATTTGGCATGTGAAATTTTTTGAAGGAGATATTCCTATGGTGGTTTAAGACCACTCTGGCCTATTAATGATTGGAGACACTTGCCCATTATTTCTATGGTGAATGCGAAACACAAATTTTCAACCAATTCTGAGAATTATCCAGGTAACTAAGCCACAAACTGTGTATTGTCTGGGTAAGAATGCTTTCTGATAGCGTTTGAACTCTTATTACTCAAAAACTCATTGAAAAAAAGTGTCAGTTCTATGTAATGTACATTCATTTAGTTGCAGGCGTAGCAACACTTGCACCGGGATCAGCTAGAACTTTATAAAAAAAAGACAGAAATAAATCTGAGTCTGTTGTTTTGGTACTCGTCAAGCTAACAATCTGTTCTATTCAAACGGAAGAAAAATAAAAGTTTTTTGATGGAAAATACCACGAAGCAAATAATCTCATTTGATAAATGCTAGCTCCAAATCCTGTACCAGGAAAATCCACCATAATTAAGAAAGCTGATATGTAGCAAAAGAACACCGATGATGCGTTAAGGTCTGCTACATAGGAAAACATTTAAAAAAGTCCACAAAGTCGTTTTGGCAAACCGTAAAGTAGTTGCAGGAGATACTTTGAAGATCCTCAAAAATGCGTGAGCTCTATTTTTGCATGAACATTTGACTATGAGAAGCTGTTTTCCAAATGGGTGCCGTGTTTACTCACGGTAGACCAAAACAACAGCAACGAGTAGATTATTCTCCGAATACTTGCTGGAAGCTGTTTTTAGCTGAAATGTAGGTGCAGACTTTTTGCGTCGCTATGTGGCGCTGGACGGGCTGCAATGGATCCATTACTACAGTCCTGAGTCAAATGAGCAGATAGCTGAGTGAAGAGCAGCCAGTGGACCTTGCCCAAAGCGGCCAATATCACAGCAAGCAGCTGAAGAGGCGTCCGATTTTTGGGATACGCATGGAATTTTGTTCATTGAGACCGATCGCTACATGAGTCAACTAGTTAGATTGAACAAAGAAATCTAAAAACATTGCCCCCATATGCAGTAGAAAACAGTTCTTTTCCACCAAGCCAACGCATCGTGTCACAAGTCGAAGGCTATCAGGCCCTACTACCTGTTTGCAGACCTAAAAATATGCTCGCTGGAAGGGAAAAAGGGATGATAGAGAAACGCTGGACAGAGTGTATCGCTCTTGAAGGAACCAATCGCAATGTTTTGTGATATAGTGACGGAATATCACATTCTCATAACTCAATGCAGACGTCTTCCAAATTTGGTAGATCGACAGGCAATCGGTGAGTAACCACCTGGCACCTCATGGCAAGATGCTTAGTTGCGGACCGGAAGATTCGGTTCTACAACCTCGACCTGGGACCTGCAATTGTTCATCAAGGTTGTAGTTAAACATGGTCTGCAAATGTTCCATATATAATTTTACAAATTTTTACTTATGTGTGTGCGTGTGTCCAATCTAACACCCATCGATCGCAATGGCATTATCGAACAAATCTGTTTACAACAATCATTCAAGTGACCGTTATAGGCATATTTAGTCCGGGAGCTAGAAAGTGCAGCTCCAGCAATCCATTTCAGAATTTCTGGAGAGTCACGCCCATTCTGAGGTTACTTTAACATACATTTAGCCCTGCATGTAAACATTACCGATATCATTTGGGGGCTGCACTGCAGCACACATCCAGATTTGGAAATATAAAACCTCCAAACCAGGCAAGTAGTTAGTATTATTTGAAAATAAGTTTATCTATTTATTTATATAAAAATGAATGTTTGTTTGTTAGTGACGCTATAACTCGAGAACGGCTGAACAAATCTTGACGGTTTCTTTGGATGATTTGTTTCTTTTTGCCCAACAAAGGTTCAGAGAAAACTCAAAAGTTGGGAAATCTCGAAGGAAGAAGTCGGAAAGTTGGAAAATAAAAAAGGCATTTTTCAATTCAAATATATAAAATTTTGTTGGTCAAAAATGCAGAAAAATCAAAAATTAATTATTTTCAACATAATAAATTCAAATTTCTTCACTTTCGAACTAAGCAAACTTCAAGAAAAACCCATTTCCAACAATCAGTTAATAGAACATCTTCATTTCAGATGCCAGTGCTAAACCAACTCGCATTAAATGCCAAAACGTTGTTGTTTTGGATAGTTTCATTATGATATCTTACAGCACCGTAATCAACTCATGTCGGTCCGACAAACATCATACAAAAAGCAACATTTTTTCATGAGTTGGAACTTCCAAAAAATCGACTTCAGTAATCTAACATAATACACCAATTGAAGTGGCCAATTGTTGTCATACTCTAGATGCCGAAATTGCAAATATCAAGTTCTCCAGTATGAAATTGGCTGTCACTTTCAGATTGACTAAAACAATGGAGGACGTTCCTGCAATTTAAAAGAAAGCGATGTTAATATAGAATACTGATTATTGTATGAATCGATTTTAAAGATATTGCAAGCAATAAATTTATGTTAGACGGAACGAAGTCCGTTGGGTCAGCTAGTTGTTATATAGTTATAATCAGATAGATCTCACCCATGGCCGCCTTCTTAATAACATTATCTTGTTCAATAGTAAATTTAAAAAAAAAATCGACGGTGATTCGTAATTAATTTCATGCACTTGCGATAAAATAAGAGTAAAAATTAACGTTGCTAAGCCGTCCGTTAGATATGCAACCTGCATTACAACGTTCTGTACACCACGTGGTGAATGCATATGCCAGCCTTCCACATCGTGCATGTGCGTTGTTTCTGTTTGCTGCTTCTGACCAGCAAATGGCCGTTGTCTACATTGCGCTAGTCTTCTTTTTTTTTTAATTCCACACTCTGCCAATAACCCAAATCCTCGCTATGAGAAGACTATATGGAACTGCTCATAATCATCGATTCACTCGTGACACAGCGAAAAAACACTCTAACATAACTATGTATGCCGGGTGTCACAATACTACCACTAATAAACACGAATAAGCTGATGTAACTCTTCTTCCGGGTACGAGGGATAAGCACAAAAAGAAAACAAACAAATAATTGGGAAATACTATCGACACTCACACATTTCGAGAGGGAATCGATTGTATTCACTACGGCTACACAATGCACGCGGAGATTTTATGAATTCACTGTTAGTTTTATTAAATTACAAATTATTGCTTGATTTTTTTTCGCCAAAACAACGCTTTTTTTTTTTCAAATTTTTGAACTAATCGAAATAGATCAAGGCTGCTGTGGGAGATTTAAAAATAGTGATTCATGTCAATACATCTCTCTACACAGACGGTTTCTTATCTCCCTTCGGACGAACGATAAATGCCGACAGGGATAAAAATAATGCTAAAGTTTTGGCCGATTGATTATTTGCAGCTGATAGCTGATGACGCAAATTGAGATCATACTCTGAACGGGAAATGCAATTGAATTTAATTTACTCTAAAATTCCAACCGTTGGATATCAGACAATGACGAAAGTCAGTGACCCATTGACATCAAAATTGACAACTTTATGAACCCTGAGACCGAATCCACACAAAAAAAGTAATCTCATATTTTGTCGGAAGAAATCTTTCAAACAGAATAAGCCACTGACAATTACCAGCACGCAACCTGGTCAAGTACATACAGGGGTCGCGTTTCGGTTTTGTTTTGACCGTACCTAAAATCATAAATTGAGCCAAAGTTAATAAATCTCGGCTGTGGATTTGCCCCTGCTCGGGACCAAAACTTTTAACGACACCGGGCAAACAAATTTAAATTCATTTCATTTCTATCTTATTGTTATTTCTGTTTGAAAATATGCTACAAAAATGCGCACGAGGTAGAGTACTGTCCGACGGTGCCACATGGATGGACCCGACGATGACGAAGACGAGAATGCGATGGCGGTAGATTGAGCTGAGACAAGGGAAAATATTTCCCGCCATCAAACACATGAAACCGAAAAATAAACACTTTTATTACCGTGAGTAATTCGAATAGTTGGAGTGATACGTTGGTTTCGACTTTCGAGACTACTTGGTGGCTGCTTCACGGAAAATGATCCCAATCGAATGCTATCATCGTCCGGCTCGGTTCACGCAAACGCGTGCAAATGTGTTTATTTTACAAAACATAAAAATACTTTACAAGCAGATGCTATTTCACTATAAATTAAAATTAAATTGTTCGTTGAGCACGGCGCGTCGAAAATTTTCTATTTCAATGCGGAGAATTCACCTCGGCGGAGCAACTGTCAAAGGGAGACGAAGAAATGTGAAACGCAAATTCTCGAAATCTCGACCGGAAAGAACTCATCTGTTTTGGCGAATACCGCGCGAGAGTTTTAGCTGTTTCAATTTGGCCTTAAAAATTCGAAATATGTTATATGCGACGAATGCCTAAGCACGCTTTTTATGATTTGTTTTGAAAAAAATTTAGGGTTAATAATAATGAAAATAAATATATTTTTTTATATAAACACAAAGTTCAAATTAATATTTCTAATAAAGTCTTCTACCACTCGTTGCCCCAAGAGTCATCCGAACGATCATCGGGCACAACATAATAAATTTAATCAGCTACCAATTTAACGCTTCAAGTGCTTTTTCAAGCTCCTGGCAACGGAAAACCGTTTTGCCAAAGAATCGACTCCAAAAGAAAATTCCTTTCTTCCAGTATTAATTGAGACTCTACGGAAAGGGAAGCTCTTTCGTCCGTCTTAAGATGAACGAGCAAACGGGCGGGCTAACTAAGCAGCATGTAGGTTGATGTTTTCGACTTTTAAATTTCTTGCGGATTCTTCGGCTCACTCTTCTCTCCAGGGCGAATGTGGAAAATCAACTCTTTCGTACTTTTAATTACTCCCGTAAGTGATGCAGAACTTGAGAGAAAGGACGGAACAAGACGTGCAGTTTTGTTTGGGCGTAGAATCTACCAGAAGCGGTGGGTTCGACATTTTCGTATCCTCCCACCGCAATTTCACGACTGATTTTCTAGAAAATGTGTAGAGTTTATGGACGTTAAGAGAAACTTGTCACCTTTAGAAAATCATTTAGGAGTTTGTTCAATTTAGAGTTTCGTTTAGGTTTCGGTATGTCCAGTCTCTGAGATCCCAAACAATCATTCAGTTAATCTATATAATTTTAATTTAGCGTGTATCTGAATGGAAAATAAATTTATAGGAAACCGAATACAGAAGAAATAACTTTTGGAAATTGAACACAGCAAGGGTCAATTTTCTCACTAACTTACTATCTTATGCTGGTCTAACGTCCTATTAAGACCACACCTGCGTCACGATATTTCTCCATAAACATCGGTTGAGGGTTGCTTGTCTCCAGTTCCTCAAATGCCCCAAACTTCCACGGGCTTGCTCCTCTTGGTTTAACCACCCAGCTCGCTGCGATCCTTAAGTCTTGTACCGGTCGGATTCGAGGCAAACACCATTTTTGCGGGGTTGTTGTCCGACATTACAACATGTAATATCCCGCCCATTGTATCCTTCCAGCTTTAGCGACTTTCTGGATTCTGTGTTCGCCATAGAGCTGCACCAGCTCGTGGCTCATCCTTCTCCTTCATACACCGTTTTCACATAAACCGCCGAAGCTGTTCATAAGCACGCGTCGTTCTAAAACTCCAAGTGCTTGTCGGTCCTCTTAAAGTATTGTCCACGTTTCATGCCCGTAGAGAACTACCACTTGGTGTACTGATCAGCTACCACCTGGTATGTTCTGCCAACAATGTCCACGTCGTCAGCAAAGCAGATGAACTGACCGGATTTATTGAAAATCGTACCCCGCATGTTAAAGTCCGCACGTTTTATAACACCTTCTAGCGCAATGTTGAACAGGAGGCAAGAAAGACCATCGCCTTGTCTAAGTCCTTTGCGTGTTTCAAACGAATCCGATAACGCACCCAATATCTTCACGTAACGCTGTACACAGTTTATCGTAGCCTTGATTATTCTGGTCAGTTTCCCGGGAAAAACGTTCTCGTCCATAATCTTCCATAGCTCTTCACGATCAATAGTATCGTATGCGGCCTTGAGATCGATGAATAGTTGGTGTGTACGGACTTGATATTCGCGATACTTTTGGAGGATCTGCCGTAACGTAAATAATTGGGCAGTTGTCGATCGATCGAAGATAATCTGGGACAGCACTTTGTAGGCCACGTTGAGAATAGTGATCTCTCGATAGTTCTCACATTCTAACTTTGTAACATTCTAACTCACTAACATTTGTATATTAGCCATATAACTCCTTCTTTCCGCTCCTCCGGTAGCTTTTCTGTATCCCAGATCCTAACTATCAGTCGTTGCAGACAAGTTGCCTAATTGTTATTCTTAAGCTGTTTGATAGCATCCATAACTTCACTTTTCGTTGGAGTTGGCACGTTACCCTCGTCCACCATACCGATGAAGTCATTCCTCCTGTTGTCTTGGTATTCCTCCTCTGAATAGCATTGCGCTAGAAGATGTTATGAAACGTGCGGACTTCAACATGCGGGATACAATTTTCAATAAATCCGGCCAGTTCATCTGCTTCGCTGACGTACATTGTTGGCAGAACGTTCCAGGTGGTAGCTGATCAGTACACCAAGATGAAACGTGAAGCGGAAAAAGTTGAATTCATGTATTCATCGTAGTGCTGCTTCCACCTTTCAATCATCCCACGTTCATCCGTCAAGATACCTCCATCTTTATCCCGACACATTTCGGCTAGCGGCACGATGCCTCTACGGGAGGCGTTGAGCTTCTTGTAGAATTACGTGTATCTTAAGAACGATACAGCTGCTCCATTTCTTCGCCCATCAACTTCTTCAGGTGACGCTTCTTATCCCGGAAGAGATGAGTTTGCTGTCTCCGCTTCTGTCTGTATCGTTCCACAATTTGACGAGTTGCTTGCTGCTGAATTCTTCTCATCTAGAACCGTTTGACACTCACCGTCGAACCAATTGTCCCTGCGATTTCTTTCCTCAAACTCTATGGCGCCTTCCGCTGCATTGTTGATGGCTTCTTTAACGGTATTGCAGCAGTCCACAAGAGGGGCTTCGATTAGCTGTCCCTCTTCCGGCAACACTGCTTCAAGGCTTTGTGCGAAATTAGTTGTGACTTTTGGTACCTGCAATCGCTCCTGATTATACCGTGGCGGGCTCCGGTATCGAATGTTGTTCACAGCGGAAAGGCATACTTTGACAATTACTAGGTAGTGGTCTGAGTCGATGATGGTGCCGCGATAGGTCCTGACATTAATAATTCCCGAGAAGTGTCTTTCATCAATCAAAACGTGGTCGATTTGCGATTCGGTCTGTTATGATGATCTCCAGGTGTACCGTGTAGGTACTACGTATGACCATGTTCTTGGAGGCGACCAAATCGATGAGGCCGTTTTCGTTCGTAAGCTGATGAGCGCTGGACTTTCCTATATCCGGTCTGAATTCTTCTTCCTGGCTGACCAGAGCATTGAGATCTCCGATGACGATTTTAACATCGTGGTTTGGGCAGCAGTTGTTTTCCCGTTCAAGCTGCGCGTAAAAGGCGTCCTTGTCGTCATTGTCACTTCCTAGGTGAGGGCTCATGCACGTTGATTATGCTGACATTGAAGAAACGGCGTTTGATTCTCAACTTGCACATTCTGTTGTCGACTGGCCACCAACCAAACACGCACTTTTGCATTTTGCCCATCACGTTAAAAGCTGTACCCAGCAGGAAATCTGGAAGATGGTATAACCATCCCTATGCGTTTGTACCATTGATTCTTTCCAGCAAACCTCCTGCAGTGCTACACTGTCGAACTTGCGGATCCTCAGTAAGTCGGAAAGAATGCGGCTACTTCCCGAGAATTTGAGGGACTTACAGTTCCATATTCCGAGTATCCAATCGTTGGTCCTTTTTCATTGCCTTGGTCTATACCGATAGTTCCGGTCCGTATTTACATCGTGTGCCTCCATTACTATTTTTTTTTTTACGGCTGGCTTGTCGGGCCTACATAAACTCCAGTTTCACTGGTAAACCATCGTGCACAGCTCTGTTTAGAGTCCTACGCTGGCACGAGAACCATGATCGACCGCCCCTTACATGGATAACAGACGCCGTTTTGAGCCACCCTTGACATGGAGAACAGACGCTCAGGTTGGTTAAGGTCTGGACTTTTTCCCTTATAGTCGGGTAACTCGCTTTGAAAGTGCTGCTTTCGGATATTTGAGGGATTTTGAAAGAAACCCAGCAGAGTCCAGCAACTGCTAAGCCCTCCCCCACTTTCCGCTTCCTGACTGTACTTAATTCGCATCTAACCGCCATATCTGGAGGCCGTTCATGGTCCGCAAACTATGATCCGCCAGGTGGTTTGAGGCTCAGCTCTGCCGGTCTCCACCTGATGAACGGATTGCCCGGCGTGGACCAGCAATACCTTTTACACAAAATGAAGAGGAAAGAATGATGTTTTTAACTATAGGGCACCTTGGTATGGCTGCCATTTTTTGGTATTCTTAGTAATCTCTAGGGCTTAGTTTGTTCTTAGTAATCTTCAGGGCTTAGTCTGTTGAACGAGTTGATATTTTATCAACGTTAAATGGAATTTGATCTTGTTAGCATCCAATAATTTCTTAAAGATAGTTCCTTCTCAAAGTTTTCACACAAAAACTACAAGGTACAGCCCCATTGAGTTGTTCGAAATGATGACGTACGACCACGCAAGCCATTTAGATTGTACAGTGCAATATTTTTTGAATTACCCCTTTCATGCCTAATTTTTTCCAGGCGTTGTAATACAAGCAACTTGGTGTTTTCTGATAGACTTGGTGCTCCGTAACATAGAAACGATAGAAAAAAAGTAGCAAACTATTTTTTGAGACGTCAAAAACTCCAAACTCGTCCTAGAGTTTAAAACTTAAGATGTCACAGTTGTAACGGTAGTTTTATTTACTGTAGAAAGTTATTATATGTATTCAAACATATTTAATGAATGCGACAATTAAGCGATAATCTTGTGTGTTCTATGCCAAACAAACTAACTTAACTTTGTATAGCCCATAAAGCTACTGTTACAACTGTTACATCTTAAGTTTTGAAGGAAAGTTTCAATGGCCTGAACCTCAAAACATTATCCTATGATGTCTGTGGATGTTTCAGAATATTCATTGAATATGTATGAAATTCTATAGTATCTTTGTAAAGCCTAAAAGGATACGGTCACTTCTTTACATCTTAAGTTCTGAACTCAAGGTCAGTTTTTAAGCACTTGAACATCCCAAGATACTCTGATAAAGACTGGTGACTTTACTGAAGATTAACTAAATATGTTTGAATACATATTGTCACGTTTTCTAGGTTATACAGCTACTTTTAGGACTGAAGATCCTAACTTCTGTATTAAAGGCCAGTTTTGGTTACCTGAAACATCCCAAGATATCTCATCATATCTGTTCACCTTCCAAAATACTTAATATATCTTGTTTCTCTGTTTTGTCCAGTAGGCTACAATTGCACTGGTAGATTTTTAGGTTTGAACTCCAGGATTGTTTGAATAACCTAGAACATCCGAAGATTATCTCATAATGTCTGTTGTTCTTCCAAGATATTCAGTGAATATGTTTCAATACACATCTTAGCTTTGCATAACCCAGAGAGTTTTTGTCACAACTGTAGGTCCTACGTTCTGATCTCAAGGATAGTTTGAATGACCTAGCAGATGTCATATTTCCTTATAATGTATTTTAATCTCTAAGATTATTAATTTAATATGTTTGAATATTTTTATTGTCTCAAAATTACTGTTACAACTTTAAATCTTTAGTTCTGAGCGCCAGGGCAGTTTTGATGCCCTTGGCCATCTCAAGATTATCTTCTAGTGTATTTCTACGTTCGAAAATATTCACTAAATATGCTTGGTTATTTTGTATAGCCTGTAACTACCGTAGATTTCAAGTTCTAAACCACAGGACCTGGATTACCTAGAGGATCAAAAGGTAGTAAAATAATGATTGTTGACTTTTCAAAAGGGTCATACAATATAATTGAATACATATAGTAACTTTATGTAGCCCAAACAGCTACTGTTACAACTGTAGATCCTATGTATTGAACTTAAGGACAGTTTCGATGAACTCAGAATATCCCAAGATTGTCGCATTATGTCTGTTAATCTTCCACACTATTCAATGAATATGGTTAAATAAGTACTGTCCCTTTGCATACTCCAAAAACCTACTGTTAAGGTCTGTGTCCGCAATAATCCGGACACCTCGTAACATGAATAAAACATAAATTTCGCATAATATTTACGTCACAGTTGTTTATTTCTGATTCATGGGATGTGTTTTAACAATTTGTGAAGACAAAACATAGTTATTCGGTATTTGCATAAAATGTTCGAACTT
This sequence comes from Aedes japonicus, assembly GCA_034211315.2. Lineage (NCBI taxonomy): Eukaryota > Metazoa > Arthropoda > Insecta > Diptera > Culicidae > Aedes > Aedes japonicus. Next base: position 37,923 of record JASCZW010005863.1, read on the forward strand.
TGCGCTTAACTCCGTCCATTAGGGTTTGAACAGACTCTTCAGAAATCGTAGAAGCCGTCTTTGTCCAAATTTGCTGGAAGTGTTTGACGTCTTTGATTCCTTGCTTCTTTCCAGAAAGCTTCCGCTTAATCAGAGCCCAATATCTCTCGATTGGTTGTAGCTCTGAGCAATTTGGCTGGTTTGAGGTTTTTGGTACAATGTTCACTTGATTTGCTTGGTACCACTCCATCACAGTTTAAGCATAGTGGCATGATGCCAAATCGGGCCAGAACAAAGGTTTTTCTTTGTGACTTTTGATGAAGGGTAGCAATCGCTTCTGCAGACACTCTTTCTGATAAATCTCCTAGTTGATTGTGCCTGTAGTGACGAAAGATTTACTCTTTTTGCCACACGTGCAAATTGCTAGGTGCAAGGTATTTTTTGGGAAATTTCGATGCCTTTTTCGTTTGGAAATGCTCAGCTGTAGCATTTTTGGCCATAACAGAATAAAAAGCCAGCCCTGGAAGCTGCTTGAAATCCTCCAGGACATAAGTTTTATCGTCCATAACAACGCATGAAAACTTCGTCAAATATTAGCAGTACAAACGTCGAGCCCATGATTTTGCTGCCAAGTTCTGTTTGTCGTTGCGATTTGGAACTGTTTTTACTTTATACGACTTAAGTCCCAAACGTTGTTTTGATTTTTGGACAAAACCAGGCGACATCCCAGGCTTTGCACGCACGCCGAACGTGATCAAATCAGTCCGTGCAAAAATTGCTCGCAACTCGGTGCGTTCCATAATAAAAACTTGCAAAGGAAGCCAATATTTCGGAAAAATCCATGCGGAGAATCATCAAAGAAGAAATGCATGCACCTTCCAGAACCAGAGTGAAACGCCACTTGATTACGGACCGGTCAAGGAACTGCGAGTGACTCGTTCCAAGACATTACTATCCTTGTTGAAGACGGAAAATATGATAATCTTGTTCTCCGACGAAAAGCTTTTCAGCATCGATGATGTGGCCAATAGCCGCACGGACCAGTTCATTTCACCGCAGAAAATGGAGAACGTTTCGGAAAAAGTGAAATTTAAATTTTAAACCAAACATCCGGCTGGTGTCATGAAGTTCGGCTCTGTGGCGTCCAACGGTTTGAAAATGCCGCCTGTTTTCATTGATGCTGGAGTTAAAATCAATACCGAAGTGTATATCGGTATTTCAAAGGACCAAGTGCTTCCCTGGGTGAAGGCCAACTTCTCCGAGGACCAAAACGTTGTCCTACAGCAGGATGGAGCGCCGTGTCACACATCCAATGGAACTCAACTATAGTTGAACGATAACATGAAGTTTTGGCCGAAGGATTTGTGGCCCCCTAGCAGTCCAGATCTTAATCCGTTGGATTATTCGATTTGGGCATATGTTGAAGCACGAGCCTGCAAAACATCACACCCTAGTGTGAAAACCCTGAAGTCAACCATAACACGCACATGACAGTCAATGTCGGAGGACTACGTTCGAAAGGCATGCTCTGGCTTCAAGCGTCGGCTCGAGGATGTTATTAATAAAAATGGAGGACACATTGAATAAATTTGTTTAAAAGGACTTTTTATTGTTATCTTGCATTCGAAAATGTTGATATTATTGCTTGAATTGGTTGAAAATGGGATTTGAAAGATACAGAACAAATTTTCGCATTATTTTCTGCCGCACCCTGTATGTACATATTCTAAAACAACGCCTTTCACCATTTAAAAGGCATTTATTTTTTCTTCCTGAACTTTTTCGTATTCAGGATGTTCAAGGTCTCATTTCGGCTTTAAATTCATATGTTTGTATATATTTTCCAGATAGAAAATTTATGTTTAACAATTTTTTTTAAATAGTGTACACTTTTATTCAGTCCGTTCATTCATACAGTCATTTTCCTTTTGGGGTCATATATGATCCCTTAGGCCTGAGAAGTTTATATACTTTTTAAGACAAGGCTTAACATTAATGAATTCTTCAATAGTGTCAGGCCCAAAATCAACAATGTTCTCTGTAAACAAATTTCCGATCAATTGGTGTAAATTTTATGAAAATCTCTTGAGAAGTGACTAAGATATCAACGCTCAAAATCTGACCACTTTTCGTGACGGTCGCAGTTCGACTTTTTTTTTTAATTGTACCCCAGTATAGAAAATAAAAGACGTAAATCTACGTTTAAAAAAATTTAGGAATTTCTTAGGTATTTTCTCTGGATTGAATCAGAATGAATTAGCAAATATCGCAAATTTACTTAAAAATACTCTTCGAATTATGATATTTTTCCACAATTTAATGAAAAATCTTTCCAAGTTTTGCTTTAGAAGTTTTCTAACATTACCCTTGCAGGTTTCTGCAGTTAATTATTATTAGTTTTCTGCAGTTTCGAAACAATTTTCGTGAAGATCGCTGTTAGTGTTTTTGCAATTTAATCAAATATTTTTTTAAATTAAACTTTCACATATTTCACAAGTTTTCGAAAAAAGGAAAACGTATTAAACGTGATCCTAACTGTAGGAATAATCAAGGTTTTTGCATTGTGTTAAGAATACTTAAAATTGAATAGAATCCTAATGAAATTGAGGTCGTTAAAATTCGTTGCTTAAAACAGTCCCCAACATAACCTCACCTCATTTTGACAACAACCCCCCTCCCACCACGGTGCACCATCTTCATGTACGTGTAGCTTCATACGCGCTAGGTTGCTTGTCACACTCGTTTTCGGTTAAAACGTGCCATAATTTATTATTTTTGTACGCATTTTCATTAACCCGTTTATGTGTGACGGTCGTTTTCGTTTCGAAACGGCGGCTTGTTTTGGCTGCGTATGTGTTGCAACATCTTCACGTCGTCTTCGTCGTCTGACATTAAATTTCCTCAAATACACATTCTACCCCCTGCACCAGCTGAGTGTTCAAGCGTCGTTGCGCTGGAGGAGCGCTATTATGTCTTGGAAAAAGGAGCGCGGCAGCTGGAGGAAAAGCATACTAATTTATGACGACTTCCCACATTGTCACTGCTACTGTGCATCAGAATCCACGCACAAACCACGGATTCATCATGACCGAACGAAATTCATTGAAGGCGATGTGCTGGAGTAATTTAATGTCTGAATATAAAGTAATGCTGCCGCCCCACCATATTGCCATGAATCAGTATCACGGAAGGATACATGCACGTCATTAAAGTTATGTACGCGCTCACGTTTACCAGATCCGCCTTCATCTTCAATTAAACGCCCCACTATTTTCAGCTGAACGCGGTGCATTCAGTGTTGTGAAATATATACATCATTAGCGTCATTATAATCGCATTTAATTAAAGCGAAAGTGCAATTCATACGGTTCCAATAGAATCGGCATTAGTGGCGGCGGCGGCGGCGTCTACGATGAAACAGCGGATCACAGCTCATCTCTCTGAATGGGAGAATGATAATTAAAATATTAATTAGCATAAGCATAATTCAATGTGACACTCGATGTCAGTGTTGACGGTGGCGGCGGCGGTGGTAATGGTTGAACATGTGTGTGAAGGTTCATTTACGGTGACATCTGACGAGCTGTGTGATGATCTTCATTTAAGTTCGTAGAGTACGAAGAGTATGAGTGAAGATGTTTTCACCTTATGATGACTTCGTGAAAGGTGACACGGTTAGACAGCCGTCGTTTGTTGGAACAGAATAGGAAGTTTGTAGCTTGTCAGAAATTTACAAATTGAAGATCACTCAAAACTGGGAGATTTTCCGAAGACGTTTGAGGAATTCATGATTTAAAGTGATCTCGATAGATTTTCTTTCACCATGGTGGTTTTTTTTGGTCATTAAAGGAGTGTGTAGGAGGGAGGTAGCTCATCGAATCTTCCGGTCCGCCTCTACGCATCTTGCTATGAGGTACCAGATGGGTACTCACTGATTGCTGGTTGATCTGCCAAATTTGGAAGACTTCTGCATTGAGTTATCTCAAATTATAATAATCCGTCCACTATATCACAAAACATTGCGATTGGTTGAGTGGATTGGAGATAATGAAAGCACTGGATATAGGATCTCCAAGTATCTCCCGGTTGGTGCTAAACCGTTGAACTTGTGCATAAATAGAACTTCATGTTGCCAGAAGGCATGGAATGCATCTACGGACTCTTGTTTTTACCAAATTTAAAATTGATAATCATAGATTGTTCTTTAGAAGTTTCTTTTTGAAGGATGCCGATATTAGTTGCAGTAGTAAAAAAGTTTGTATAATGCAATTGTATAAATTGAAAGTTTACGAAAAAAAGTGTTGGCTTCGAGCATTGGCTGTGAGCGGTTGTGTCGTTGCTTCGTTGCGCGTTTCGTATCGTTCGGGTTATCTGTTGTGAGAAAACAGCGGGGCTGCTTCCTGGTGGGATGCGGTGTTTGTTAATGCTTTATTTACAGTTTTACGTATTCACCATCATGTAACTAGTAAGTGATTCATTACTTCTAAGTTTTTCAGCAACTTCTAAATTGAACATTATATATCTAATGCATATTCTAAGTACTTGACCTTTATATCTTCTGTCACTATTCATTATAGCGAAGTGCAATTTTTAAAAGTTTAAATTCTTTAGCTGAGCTGTTTCATGAATGTTCCTAATGATTGCCTGCTACAGGTTATTTACTATGGAACATTCTGAAATTTTTTGCTTTAGTGTTTCCGTTTGCCCACACTGCGGGTTGTCTCTCATTTCTTGTCAAAATTGCAACTCATTGCGGTGCAATTTTCCATGAATCAAAAAGAAAAAATATGGACGCCTCTTCAGATGTCAATGTTTTGTTGTTAATGTTTTTCCACACCATTTTCCAGTTCAGTGTAAACCGTGTGGTAATTCCAACTGCTTCAATAAGTGATTGTAAATGGAACTGGCGGCTGTGTTATCGATTATCTGTTGTGGTATGCTTTCCAGGGTTGATTTTTGTTATAGCTTTTAAATGCTTCTGGTGGGATGTGTTGCATTTTCATTCACCGGGCTCAGGAGGGTGTGATATCCAGAGTTTTTAGATATCGTTTTACTAACAGAGCCTTTGTCTCCGGATCCAGCGAATGCAGACCCAAAACTTCTTGTGAGCGTGCTCGAAAAGTGTCGATCACTTTAACCAGTTGTGCAGGTATTCTATTCCATAAAAATAATCCAAGTTGCTTGGTGAACTGTGCGATGTATTTATTCGACATTGGTAGGATTGAAGACATATGCCATAATTTGGAACATATGTATGTATTCAGAAGTATGACTTTTTGGTTTATATTCACCAAACGTGGACAGTTCATGAATAGCAAACCATTCACATCATATTTGACTTTTCAGAATTATAAGAGACAGTATCTTTAAGATTGTTTTTGAAGTATTCGCCGAGAACTTGTATGACATCTTACTCGATTATTCCATCCCAGTTTATGAGTAGTGTGCCAATATTCATTGCTTCAGTTTTCCTCATATTAAGTATTGATCCAGCTTTTATGCCAAATCGATGAAAACAATCAATAATTTTAGGGATTTCTGATGCACACCAAATTATCTATGATTGGCTTATCGTCTGCATAAGCTATTACACATTCTCCTGGGTTATCACAAATCTCCACCAGAACGTCCAAGAGAGGCTGAAGATATAGTACGAAGAGCAGTATTCTGAGGCGATCTCTTTGCCTGACAGGTTTTTTAATCGGAAAACTTGCCCTAGTGCAGCCGTTGATTGCTATCCGTGATGTGAAGTGCTCGGTTCAATCGGTCATAAGACTCACACGTATGGAGAGTTGATAGCAGATAAATATGGCTGACTCTATCAAAAGCGTTACTAAGATCACATGCTATGTATAACGCTTCCTCCAGTACTCTCTTGTTTTGACAGCGCAATGTGATCTCTGATTGTACATGTTGCTTCGAATAGTGAACAATCTCCGTTGCTGCAATTCTGATGAAAATAAAGCACGTCCGTGGCAATCGGCTCAATACGATGTTCCCTCGTTCTGCTGAATATTTTATAGTCTACATTCAGAAGTGTGATAGGTCCTTCCACCCTGCAAATCGTTTCTCACCAGTCCATTTTGATTTCGTTCATCACCATTACAAATTCCATTTCTATTATGTCCCAACATTTCACGTTAAACTCCCTTTTGAGACCATCTTTGCCAGGTGATTTGTTTGCTGCAGAAAATTTGGTCTTCTGATTTGTCGAACAATTGATCTTCTATAATGGCTTTTTCCTCAAAAAGGTTCCGGTAATGCTCACGAACATCGTGATTGATCACCGCATTTCTGCAATTTACTGCCGATTCACCTCCAAAGTAGTAATGCTGGTATCTCGTCGCTTACTTTCTTGATCCACTATTTAAATAATAGATACATCCTCTCCTCCCAGAAAAAAAATGTTAGCTCTTCTTCTCGATTCAATACACTGTTTCTGTTTTTGCAGCATTATCACTTTAAACTTATTTATATCGGTTGTATAATCGCGCTCTCGGTGCTGCTCGAAAATGCCATTCAGTGTTGGATTGAACCAAGGATTGTGTTTATTACCGTATTGCTTTAAGTGACACTGATTCTGCTGACTTCTGTTTCGAATTGGCCAGCACTCTAGAATATAACGACGAAGTTTTGTTTTGTTGGGATAGCTTTGCTCGATTCTCCGCGCAACTGGCTCCGAAATGAACCTCCTAAGTACAGGTCTGGATTTGGTTGGTGTAGGTGCTGTGGCTCTCAAATTGGCTCTCAATCGCTAATAAAATTGAACTTGTTGTCCAACTATCATCACGCTTTGTGAGTGGCTCGTTGCTGTTCGTTTAAATCGGTTCAAATCGGATTTCCATCACCTTGTATTTCCAATTTAAAACCACCAACACACACTTTGTGAGTGGCCCCAATAGCATCCTTATTGTTGGTATAAATCAGTTTAAATCATAAATCGGTACTGATATTTGAATAGTTCACTAAACGTCACGTGAAATCAGTTCATTGTTTACCAAAACGAATCCTGATGCAAGCCAATCCTGTTATACAATGGAAGGATACATCTGCCCTACGCTCGCGAAGAAGTCCGTACTGTGCAAATGAAATTGCTCTCGAAAAACCCCTGAAAAGTGTTTCCCAGGTAAGCAGAAATCGCTTACCTTGTGAAAGTGATATTTTCTGTCGAAAAAGGTTTGGAAAAGTAGTGAAAAGTAATTGTTTTGTTTGATTCTCAGCGTTCATCATATCTATCTGTAACTTAGCTGGTCAACCACTCATCGAAAAACATCTGCTGGTGCAGCTTTTAAAAGATTATGATTTACAAAGATTAGAAGCTTGCATGAAATTTAATTTTCAGTGTATTTTCTTTTTAGTATATGTTCAAAATTTGTCTTAAGTTAGTACAGTTCAAATATTTCTCCCTTAGCCTTTATTGCCGATCGCATGCGTTATTGGAAAGTGTCACAACTGGCATGCACGATATCATGGGGGTCATTCAATATTTTCACTAAACGTTTCTTAAATATTTATTCGGTTAGTTCTTTGGTAGTCCCCAGTTTTTCCAGCATGTAGCCTCATGCATGGAAGTCGAAAGAATTCATATCAGATGGCCATTTTTTCGACTAAATAACATCCGGAAATGGCCCTCACACCTAGCCTGTGTAGCTTTCGCTTGGTTGGAAGGTGCAGAGTCATGTTGGAAGCAGTATGGTGCATTCTTGTAGTGTTTCTTAACAAAGGAAATCAAATGGTTGTTCAAAACATTATCGATGTTATATTTACTGTTGATTTTACCAACAGGCTCAATGAACAGCAAGGGAACATTCAAAATTTGGGAGAAACATCCCCAAACCATCACCCTTGAAACGTTCTGGAAATTTTAAACAGCTAGTTTATCACGAGGAATATCAAAAAGATGTGCTGCATGCTGAAATAGAGTGAACTGGATTTTCAAGGAAAATACCACAAATGTGCTGCGGAGAATTTTGATTCGGTGTGCGGGCTCAATTGTCAAATTTCCGCTTGGTAATATTGAATAACATTCCGTAGCCTCTCTGCTTTTTGGGTCGGTACTGGCCTTTACATTGTAAATTAGTCGGTGCAAGAAAAGTGTATTAGACGCAGATATCGTGTTGCTACACTCAAAAGTTGAAATTGTAGCAAAAAATGCAATGTACAGTTTTGCAATCATATCTTGAGAAATCCGCATGATTCTGATAAGGCATTTTTGCCCATCATGATCCACAAAGCTTTTATGGTATAAACAAAGCCATGCCAAGTGTGCAAGCGGTTATCGCTGTGTGCCTAGTGCCTCGATAGTCGCAGCAACCGTTGAGTTTTGTTCAACCGTCACCAACTTCTCAATATGGGTGAGACAATGGCACAGAACGCCACTACGCCATTTGCCACTGTTGCTATTCCGCTGTCAAGTGTTCTATTTTATTTTCACTCGTCATCACACTCCCATCTCCCTCTCAGGCGTTTTATGAAATAAACGAAGACCATGTAAGTGATGTGCGACCGATATTAGCTTCATTGTTGCTAATGTTGAGTGCCTCGAGAACCGAAGCAACTGTAGGGCTTTTATTCCGTTCAGCTCAACATTTGTGGTGACTGGATGGTTACAATAAGAGCCATCATGCTGACAGTCGCGGTTCGATTCTCGGTAGCGGATCGAGATCTTTTTTTTTGTGGGCCATTGAATTTACTACTGCCAATCAACTGCACAACCTCACGCACACATTGAATTTTCTAATCGAACTAATGTGTTGCTTTTTTGCCCACGACCAGTGTTGCATTTTTCTCAAGTTACGATCCATTACGAGAAATGAAACCAAATCATGCGAAATTGCATTACAATCTTGCTTTTTTATTTTGGGTGTACCGGAAGGCTTCAAAAATGTCGGCGACGGCCGTCTTGATGTGAACAAGTGACGACGACAGCAGCTGCGAGTCCAACAGGACTTGGCCATCTAGGACATCGAGGAGAGCTGGTTTGCGAAGCGACAAATAATTTATTTCTACCATATTTTGAAGACAATATCTAGTATCCTGTTTTATTTGATCTATTTTGTTTTGTTTTTCATTGTACTTGTCTCTTGTCTCTTTTCAGCCACATCGGAGCGGTCCATTGCTTTTGGCGGATAGTGCTACACACTCCCGTTTCATTTTGCTCAGTTTTTGGGTGCAGTTATGTGCTGTCTCTTTTTCTCACGCGGGGGTGTTGCTCGGTTTTCGTTGGGGGTGGACCAACTCAAAATTGAGTTGATCCACTTTTTGGCGGGCGTTGGGTGGCATTTCCGTGTGGGGGGGTGGCGTATAGTTGTGCTCGGGGGTTGTGAGGGGTGAAACGGGAGTGCATACTTTCATCGTACTAGTGATCCTTGTGGCGGGAGATGTGTGGAAATTTGATGAACTATTTGGCAGCGGTGTTTATTTTCTTCACAGAGGCTGATAACACTTGCCACAGTGCAAAATTTGCACGATTGGCTCAGATTTGACAGCTCTCGCTGCACGATTGCCTCAAAAATGGCTGCTTCCGCAAATCTCTTGCTATGAGGATCACTACAGCGTACCGTTAACCAAAACGAGCCCTGCTGCTAACCTTTCCCCAACTATCCAACATCCCAGTGATTTCTCGTGGAAGTGCAGAGGATTTCTCGGCTTCCTTCAAAGCGAGCATCATGTCAACACGTTCCTTCCCATTCCCTACTAGACTAGCATTCGGACACGGCCGGCGCCGGTATTGCTTTATAATGGGTCACCAGTTTTTACACTTTGAAGATGTATGTTAGTCCAAAACATCATCTGTTGGTTCTTTGTGTAAATACAGCTGATCTAGCAATAACGGAATTGCATCCGTGGGCGGTCAATCATGCTCATGCTCAATATCAAAAAGATGTGCTGCATACACCCAATCATTTTTCTGGTTGTGGCAATCCTGTTCAGCAGAACTGAATTTCACAATCACCGTGCCACTTGAGCAGCTCCCGATAAATTTCGACTCTTGTAGCAATCTTCTGCTTTTCTGTCAAGCCATACGCCCGTTGTCGTTTATATGAATTCAGTTCCAGGTTTCAAAATACTCCTGATCATTGACATTCCCAATTCTTTAGCCATCTTTCGGCCAGACTTACCAGGAGTCCGTCGATTTCACTCTCTCACTTGTGTGATGGCTTCCGGACACCTGGCAGTGCGTTTAGGACCAGGTCTAGGAGATGTTTTACAAGAACTGCTTCATTTGTAGCATTTGATGGAGCGAAAGATGAATCTTTCGTTGGTGGTTTCAATTTCTTTAAAAATAGTACATGGTCTAAAATGTTTACAAAATAGACTTATCACGAACTTCTTTTTTTTGCGTTCATGATCAATTTCAAACGAATGAAAACTCAAAACAAACATGCAAGCCGTATTGAGATTTGAATATATTTTAAAAGAAAAATGTGCAAACATATCTGTGATTAACCCGTCCAAAGTTTGAAAAACACTGACAGTAATTACCACTCACCCTGTACTTGTAGTAGACAGTTTCAACTTTTTCAACTGCGTCAACTCAAGGAATCTCATTTGAAGCTTGTATGAATTTTTCTCGGAATTGCTGTTACGAAAAGATTGGTGAGGGTTGGCTTTGCCTCAACAATATAAGAAGATGTCCTATCAGCAACACTTTTGTTCCATTAAATTAAGGCACACACAATCGAGCATTGGCCTGTTAAAGTTCAATTTTCCGTGGTGAATTTTTGATTAACTTATAAATATTATTAGTACGTTATTGGTACGAGACACTGAAGAAGTCTGCACATTGTAGACGAAATACGCGTATCTGTGAAGATAAGCAAAGGTAGTTGGAATTAAATGGAGAATACTAATTTTTCTTCTAATTTCTAGTTACAGGCATTGCACTGAACAGCTCAAAACCTCTAGGATTATAAATATGTTCCGGTTTTGTGTAGGATTAAAAAAAAAAAAGAACAGACAGAATGACAAGGGCTTTTGCCGATTTGAAATGAGGCATTGCCAAAAACTGCTTTTGATGTTTTCGAAAATATTTCAAAGTAAATTGAGCATAGATGCTGGAAAGAGTTGAAAAAAGAACTTCGGTGAAGCATAACATGATGAAGATTATTGTCTTATAGCCACCACGGAAATTTCTAATTGAAATTGGCTTTTGACTACAGGATTTTAATATTTTGTTCATAGCCATAAAATATGAAAATTACTCGTGATTGAAACCGAACTATTTTGAAAAATACATGAATGTACTTCCTCAAAGAGATTGAACTTCAGTTTGACCTCGTGCACATAGACCGAGCATTGAAATTTTTTTTTAGAAACGCGTGTGAAACAACGTTTGTTTAAATTGCGGGGTTTTAAAATAAATTGATCTCCTATGTTTTGTTTAATTTATAAAAATTGAAGTTTACATGAACGTGTAGAATTAAACGTTTGTTTATTCATGCCAATAGACTCGTACGTTGGCTGTCAGCAGTTGACACACAGCAAACAAAGTGAGCAGAAATCTCAGCGCAGATGCTAGTCTTTTATTATTTTCGAATAAAAATCGAGCTGATAGGGTAACGGGATGTAATGTTAGCCTAGCTCCTTGATTCGGCCTATGTACCAAATATGTCATTATTTCTTCGATAATCAACCAAATTATGATGCTATCAGCATGACCGATTTATTTCAAAGCAATTGAGACATAATCAATCAATTTATAGTAGTTCACTTCCGCATAGTTTTCGATTTCCTTTACTTTTAAGACATCATGGTTTCGTTTGTTAAGCTGAACAGATTATCTCCATGATCTTCGAATGATCTAAATTTGCCGAAATTGAACCTATAAACTGAATAATGCAACCAAGATTTACAAAATATAGTCACATGTTATAAACTAACAGTTCACATTAGTAAAATAACAATGATTTAACAAGCAAACGGTGGACCCAATGTTAGGGACACATTTTTTTCTATGTTCCCAAATTTGGCCTGTTGTATGAAAAGCGTAGTTAAAATGATGTTGTTGGTAACATTTACAATACAAATGTCTGAGTTCCGGTTAAATGTTGTTCATATGGCTCATCTTAACACAAAATAAAGCAACAAAATCTCAGTAGAGTGAATTATAATATTTTGATTGTCGAATGACCACTAAATCATACATAAAAATCACTTAAGTGTTTTTTAGCAGTTTAAGTATAGTTTGATTTATGAAATTGTTTGTTGGGTAGAGCGAATACAGCTGAGAACGCCTTGAATCAGAAAATCAGGAAGAAACCCGTACGAAGATTGCATTTTATAGAAAATCATGCAAATGGGACGAACTTGCATCCATGATTAGACCCAATTTGGTACCCATAGACCAACATTACATCCATATCCTTCGAAAGTTTCTGACTTTATTAAACGAGTTGTGTAGCTTTTCGTGATACATTCTTCCAGATGGCTTATTAAACATATCTTAGGAAGTGTATAGCTAGTTAAATTTTGATTCCAGCTCAAATACTTTATGAGTTACAATGAAAAATGTAATCGATTGTTGCATATTAGGCTGAGTCAAGGGACACATACCCTATGTCTGCGTAGAAATAATAATCTTTCCATGATGTGAAACTGCTGTTTACAGAAAAAATAATGAATTTTAACAGGTGCGTAAAATTTCCCCTCATTTAATTTCAAAGGAAGCGTAACCAAGGAAATTGTTTGCAATCTTTCATGCGCCATACAACAATATTTGCAATATTTCACACAACAGACTAGATTGAGGCGTTATCTGGCTTAAGTTTACATGAAATATCTCATTAATTTCTGCCAAATCTAGCGTTCCCTTTGTGTGCATTAGACAAAATTACATGTTTTTTTCAAACTGTTTCGTTTTGATGAAAAAAAAAAAATGATTGGAAAACATCAAGCCGACCAGCGAGAAGGAAATAATGCCGCAGTGAAATAGAAATCGTTGAGACCAAATTGGTTTATTATATGGTGGTTTGTTCGCTGATTCTCGCTTTTTGCAAAAAAAAACACAAGGTTTGACACAATAAACGGTCAATTCTTTTTGAACTTATGAAGTTGAATTCACAAAAAAAAAAAAATGCAAAAAATCAAATCTGTTGAAAACTGCATGAGATGTCTTCAATTCATTTTAAATTGTAGTCACGTTTAATATTTAATTTCCATAATTTTAAGTTTGACAGTATTTTCAAATCTTTTTGCATGCTTCAATTATGTGAAATTAATCAGACCAACGTTTTTTCGGTACCACATTTATTTCTCCATTAATACAGAAGTAATATTCATGGTCTGATATAACATAATTGCTTCAAGTTATCCCAGTGCTATACCGAATCGGTAGTCACATTGAAACATTGTCAACATCATTCTGATGCTGCAAAAATGTTCCCATGGCCATCATCAAACCACCCCAATGTCCCAATCCTCGTTGGCCGTTCGGCTTGTGCTTTTCTTCTCTTCCCAGAAGCGATTGCCTCCGTCTTTTCATTTTACTGGCCTCCAGGGCCATTTAAAATTGCCATGTTCCTTTTTTTTCGGAACTGCCCTTTTCGCTTCCAGCTTATTTCCCTGTCGATTGGCTGCCACCTTATTGGCAATATAAATCTTCCACGAGGTTTTGCTGCTGCTGCTGTTGTTGCTTCTTTCGCATTCGGAGGAATCCACTTCGATTGGGATTCCTCGTTCGATTACTACCCAATATAATGTCGTTGCGCTTTTTTTTTCGCTGACTGCTTCTCTTTGCATCTCGGGGCAATCATTTTGCAGGGGAATCTCTCGAAGAAATCGGTTCCACTCTACCGTACGTCTTTTTATTTGCTTCGTATGCAACTTTTTGCTCCTCAGCCAAAGACAGCGGCGGCTCCTTTTGACCAATCCAAAGCGATGGGTACTCCCCGAACTCCTTGCGCTGTCTTTGACCATTATGTTCCAAGGAGCAAAGATGGAACGATTCGAACGTAGTAAATCACAAATCGAGATTATTGCGTGAACAAGAAAAGTCGTTGTCAACTGGGCTGAAAGCTGCGAGCTGAGCGAAAGATTCCCATCCTTAGACCCATGGAGATGGGTGGGAGGGGGGAAGTAGCAGTCGGAATTTGTGAAGGATTAACGTTGATGCTGTTGTTATGGCGGTTGGCGTTGGAAAAAGAGAGTTGTGGCGGAGATTCACTATCGCTGAAGCGCGTTGTCCCGTTTAGTGTTGTGAAATAATTTGTTGTCCACATCATTCATCCTGCCCCCTCTTTGCCCCCATAAAATGGAACCGATCGATACAGTGTGAGAAAGAAGTTGATGTTTGTTGTTGTAGCTTGCAAACGTGGGTAAGGGAAAATGAAGATTTTTGCAAGGTCGTTAGCGATTTTTCGGTTATTTGTAGGGCTGAATCTGGTGATCGTGGGAAACGTACCATCTGGAAAAAGGGGTTTATTGTTCAGAGAAAATATTTAAAAAAAATAACGCATCAATTAATTTCATTCCAGAAAATTAAATTTCTGAATTAGCATCTCGATTTCGATCAATTTTAACATTAGAGCATACGTAGATAAGTTTCACATCATACGAGAGACGAGAGATCAGTTTACAATATGAACCCAACTAATGAAACATATTTCTTCTTCCATAGTCACTTCTCCTCAATGCGAATGAATTATGACCACCATCATATTTCCCCTACGAAGCTATAAGTTGGACTGCTGCGGATCAAAAAAGTGATGCAAAAAAGGCAGAGTGGCAAATATCCCTTCTCGAACGAACGCATAGAAATATTTTAATGTTCTTTCCGCTCAAATGCTCTTTCTCCTTCCCGTAGCCACAGATGCTACATGGCGAAGCCGTCCGTCAGGAAAGTATTACCCGACGATAATCGCGTTTATTTCTACAATAAAATTAAAATTCCTGGCACTATGGGTGCGCTTCGGTGCAAAATATGCACTATTTATCTAATTGGAAATATTTTAATTTGCAATTTTCTGGTCCCACAATAAACATGAGCAGAAGTGTGAATACTTTTGCATTGTTGTTTCTTTCACAAGTCATAAAAGAATACATTATGGTAGCTTATGTCAACACTGATGGTCTTCGCACCCAGCACAGACGCGCACCGACTGGATTAAATACCGTCATTTAAATTTAAATTAAGATGATTAATGCCGACGGATCTTGTGGCTGCTGCAGGCTGGTGGAGGGGCAACTTTAAGTGCGCTATGATTTATGGCCCAAATCATGGGAAGCATGTGTTTTTGATTTCAGATGAGAGCTTTCTTTGAAGAGCAAATCTCAACTCCAAAACAAGAGCCATGTTCATTGCTAGCAATTCTGCACTGAGCATATAAATTAATTGTCATCTGAAACAAAGCGGAGAGAGAGGGAGCGATGTTTTTTTTCGCTACCTAAAAAGAATGATTCAGCAGCATTTGAAGTAGCAGGAGTCAAGGGTTTTATGCATCTGTATTTTTGTTTTTGGAAGTCCAGACAGGGAAAAATAAAACCTTTCGAAAATTGTTTCATTTGCAAGAATGAGCTCGTTAGCGGTAAATTAATTTATTACTTTTGGTAAAGACGGCCAACATTAGTCTGCATTTTCTGTGAAAGGCGAGAAAATTCGGAAAATATGCTTTGAAGATTTGTTTCCAGGTTTTTCTCGTCTGGAGTTAAGAAATATTCATTATGATTCTGACAGGAACAAAGCTGGCGCTTGTCAAGCTGGATTAAGTAAGAAAGATGTTACAGACAAAGTTCCGAATTATCTGCTATAAATCGCAGGTTCCAAGCCGCAAATCGCCGCATTCAGAATATATTTGATTCCTAAAATTAAATTTAGTTGGTAATAAACTAACGAGGGTGATTTTGAGCCACAATTCAGCCTCATAACTCTAAACGAATTATATTGAATCCAAAACTTTATATTTAATTTATAGCAAGCTCAATTTAATGTCCTAAATACATTTTCGATGTAATTAACAAAGAACCTTCGATTTCTGTACCATGTTTGCATCTGTACGATTGCGTGGCGGGTACAATCATATCCTTTGTCATGGTAGTATGGTAGTCGAGAAATTTTCTCTCACGAAAATTTTCCATACCAGATGTTAGGGGAAGACCTGACTCCTGGTTGCTTATATTCAATGGAATAATTAGTTTTAAATTTAATATCAGAACAACCAGAGTGTTTACCTTGAATACACAAATGCTGTTAAGCTCTATTCTGTATACTACCAACACATGTCAGGTTTAATGCACATGAACTGAGGAAGGGACAAGTTTGTTGTTGAGAGTGTGTCGAGTTAAAAGTGCTGTTCCTTCAGTAAGTGTTAGTATTCATGCAACGATGGGACGATTTTTTTTAGTATGATTACGACTAGAAATTAGAAGAAGAATTAGTATCTTCCATTTAATTCCAACTACCTTTGCTTATCTTCGACAGATACGCGTATTTCGTCTACAATGTGCAGACTTCTTCAGTGTCTCGTACTAATAACTCGACTCGACAACAGCTCAAAACCCTCTAGGATTCATGATTACGACATTTGTCGATAGCACATCCTGAAACTAAAGTTTTACTCTCATTTTGATAATACCAGGGTAGTCACATATACAGATAATTCTGTATTTATAGATTTATAGATTATTACCTCCCGCGCGCGAAACAGACGTCTTCGAAAAACGATGAAAAGAAACACTTGGAGTTCGAATTTCGGGAAAAGGCTTTCAGGAGCGTATTATACGGGAGTTTTACTAACTTTTTATGCAAAAAGAAAAAAAATAAGTTGCCAGGCTACGTCTCGAGTAAAATTCATAATTTCTAAGTGTGTAGGTTTAATACAATTTAATACGTTTTCATACTGTTATGCATGATTTTTCATTCTCTGCTTTTATCTCAGTGTAAAAATGACTTCTTATTCAATGCGTAACCTTTGATTCTTAGGTATCCTTTGATGCTACTTTATGTATGCATGTTGTACACCAAGCGTATTATAATATTTATTCAATATGAAATTAGTCGCATAACTCATTTGTACTTTGAGCAGCTGTTCAGATTGGTAGTAGGACGATGGCAGACGAGATTCTCTCTAGCATTAACAACGAGTTTCAACCAAAAGCCACCTGTATCCAGGGTTGCCATACTTTTTTGAAAAATATCTGGCATGTCACAAATAAAAAATCTGGCAAAATCTGGCAATACACGTAAATGTAAAAATCTGGACTAACATTCGAAAACGGTCAAAGAGGTCTTAAAAATGTTGATAGGCCCTTTTCAAGCGCTGTCCCAAAATGAGTCATTTTCGACTTGTATATTTGCATACTTGAGTAACAGACAAGGGTGGAATTACTCTATTTGACGTAAGATATATGTTTGACACTTATTTGACCAAATATTTCACGGATTACTTATTCGCACAAAATAGCTACGAATCGTTTTCAGTGGACGAGAATGACACATGATATAGTTGCACTTGTTATTTTGTGGAATCCAGCTTCAATATGACAAAGTGACATGAGTGTGCAAATTTATCAACAAAATTATCGTCAAAACCTCGTGAAAACACAATGGGTAAGGCTTGTTCACACTAATACGTTAGGTTCATCAATTGGTTTTTTTTTTCACCACTGAAAATAATATGAGCACATGAGAAGCGTGGATATAAAATAAGCAGCGATTGTACGATGCTTTTTTTTAATCTGTTCTAATTTCAAAAAGTCTGGCATTATAGAGTGCTTCTCTTTTTGGCTTTTTGTCGATAAAAAGTCTGGCAGTGCCAGAACAATCTGGCAGATTGGCACCCCTGCCTGTATCTGATGGATTTCCAAAACAATTCTTTCAGAAAACCTGAAGAATCATCAGTAACGAGCTCAACGATGCTTTGGCAGGCCAAGCATGTCAAGGCTACTACAATGGCATCATTGTGTTCGTTAAATAAAATTTTCGAGACAGATCTATCAAGAGCCTTAGACCCATCATGCTCCTTGATAAGGACTACAAGCTTAGCCAGAATACTTAAAAAGCGAATGCACTATCTGTTGCCGTTAGTTCTTTCGGAGCATCAGAAGTGCCCGAACAGTAGCAGAACCATATATGAGGCCACAGGTCAAATACTGGATGAGGTCTTCAAATTGAAACATTGGCGCAGAAATTTTCTATCGGAATCGTTTAACCTCAACCATGCCTTCGATTTTTTTTACCGATGAAGCAAATGAATTTCAACCCTAGTTTTGTGGATCGCTGGTCATCCAGACTAAATCAGTCTTTCTCGAAAATACTGATTAATGTTCGACTGACACCAGAGTTAAGGATTCAGCGATCTGTACCCTCAGGGGGATCCTTTATCCATGCTTTTATTTGTAATTCACCTTCCAAGCCAAAGGAGACGTAAACAACGAAATTGTTTGCAATCTTTCGTGCGCCATACAACAATGTTTGTAATCTTTCATACAACAGGCTAGATTCAGGCGTTATGTGGCTTAAATTTTCATGAAATATCCCATTATTTTCTGCCAAATCTAGCATCCTCGCAGAAAATTCAATGTTTCTTTTTTCTGTGTAGTTATTATTCTCCCTAAAAACCAAGGAGGCCTCAATTTGCACTGCATTGAACGAAAATCTAAAGCACTCTTCATAAATCTACTAATGTCCTTGTTTGACCAATATCCATTCCTCCGTTGCCTTCTGAAAACTCGTTTGGATGCTGATTAATGAGATAGAATAGATACCAGATCAAAAGCAAAATTCATTAGCATCTCGAGAAATATATCTGCATCTGTTAGCGGGTCTCCCTGGTCCTGATTATGTGTACGCACAACTGCAAGACTGCAAAGCCTTTTTGAAAAAAAAAAAAACACTTCAGTGGCCTAACAGCGTATACCCCATATTACCCCGAGAACTACTATTCCTCCGAAACAACATTGATAATGCGTGGGAACCGTGTCCAGGTGAATTGGAAACAGTAGTGTTTGTTTCTCCCGAAATAGGCGGGTCTGCCGTTGTCGCTTCCGTCGATAATGATCCACGTTCTGCCGGGTCTCGTGCTGCAGCATTACTACCCGCTTCGTCCTTCTCTTAAACTTCGGGGATAAGTCCTTTATATTTATATACAGTGTGTCTCACAACAGGTGTCACTTTTTCAGTCTTGGTTTATTTCAGCTGGGTATTTTAAAAGCAGAATTGATTGTATCCGTTTTGAGTGTATTTTATTGACAGCTTATCGCTGAAGATAAATAAGCGATTACGTTTGTTTATATTTATCTGCTACCATGGAAACCATACGTGAGCAAGTTCTAAAATTACATTTGCATTTGCAGCTGAGACCGTGTCAGATATTCAATAACCTTAAGCAGTTCGGAGTGAGTGTTTTGTGTTTCGTACCTTGAAATGATTCAAAGAAACTGGAAATGTCCATATTCAACACAAAGGAGATGCTAGACGAACCTCTAAAACAAAGAAAAGGATCAAATGTGTGAGGGAGCAAATAAGACGTAATCCGGCCGAATCTGGCCGTAAATTGAGCAAACAATTTTAAATGCCCTCTGCTTCCTCAAACATGATCTGGAATGCAAGCTGTACAAAGAACAACGGGTTCACGGATTAACGGAGCGTCAAAAGCAAGCCAGGGTCCGAAGAAGCAGAAATCTATTGGTTCTGCATGGTGACCGCGAGATTTTATTTTCGGATGAAACGCTCTTCCTCCTTCAGGACAGTAATAATCAACCAAATGATCGTGTGTATGGCAGAAAAGATAAACTATCTATAGAACGCTATCAGAATGTATCGAACATCATGATATGGGGCGCCGTTTCCTGAAAAGGAAATCTTCCTCTTCTTTTCATAGAACCTCAAGTAAATATCAACACTGAATATTACATCGAGCAGGTTTTGAAGAACTTTCTCAAGCTTCAACGCTGTATGGGAATACACCATATTGTTTTCAACAGGACGCAGCTCCAGCTCACAGTGGTGCGCGGAAAATTTGCCCGATTTCATCACAAGCGAAGAATGGCCTGCATCTTCACCGGATGTTAACCCACTCGATTACTTTGTTTGAGGTTATATGCTCCAACATATAGGCTCTACGAAAGGGCTTAAAGTAATCGAATCAAAAAAAATTTGGTTGATATTTGGGACCAAATTGCTCAGCAAATCGTGCCTGCCAGCTGCGATGAGTTTACAAAGCGATTGCGCAAAGTGATCAAAGAAAAGGGCGAGAGATTCGAATTGAATTAAAATGGTTTATTTGTATAACAAGTATCTTTTAAATGAAAAATAAATGCTTTGATTTGCTTGATTTATTTAGCTGTCATCCCATTTTGTTTTAGTGATACCTATCGTGAGACACCCTGTATTGTTGTAGAGGAACAAGCCATAGCTTTTATTTAGAATGATATATTTATATATTGGAGGCCATATTGAATATGCATGTCATATTACACAATTGTACAGGCGTCGAAGCTCTTAATTAATAACTTTGGAAGTGCATTTAGAGCACCCAACTGAAAGCAACTTAATTGGGAAATCAAATGGTATGAAATTTTTTGAGGGAAATACCTTCTCATCAACGTGGACCCTAGGAGTGGACAGCAATCTCGTCTAGAACCAAAGATAAGAAGATAAAGTATTGATAAGTAGTTCCGTTAGGATACGGCAGTCTGTAAAAATTGAATAGAAGCCGTTGCAATTGAAAGGAGGGCTATCAATACTTTCTCTTCATATTTTTGGTTCTAGCAGAAGTTGCTGTCCACTCCTAGGGTTTCATGTTGATCAAAAGATTTTTTTTTCATAACATCAAAATGACGTTCTTCACGCTTTGAGTAATAAAAACATAATTAGTAAAATTTATGAAATGTCTATTGAACTTTAAATAAGTTTTCATATTTGTATACATCATGTATCTTAAATCTAAAGTTAGGGGGATAGAGCCGATTACTCGCGGTTACTCGAGGTTAATAGGAATTACAATTTAACGGATAGGGAGATGGGCGGGATGGACGTCAACCCGTTACCGAGATACAGATGATTTTATTGTTCCGAGTTCTAAATGGACATACCTTTATGTGGAAACTGATGACTTATTTGGATGAATCTAAGGGTATTGTTAGTTACGGTTCAGGTAAAGCCAGTCAACAAAGGTGCATCTGCATTGCATACATCATATTGGAGGTGGGTAATTCAATCATACTAATGTAAAAATTGTGCTTTTAAAACACCTAGCTGAGAGCAAACTAATTGTGAAATAAATTGATTTGAATTTTAAGTAAAGGCGGACATGGGCGAGTGGAATTGTGTTGGTTATCGTTAGTAACACCGGTATATTTTTAAGAATTTCCAACGAAACTGACATCCGAGGAGCTTGCAATTTGCAGACATATTAATAAACTGGAAAACTTTTAGATATATTCCAGCCAATATATATTCCAGCCAAACATCAAATGAAAGTTTTTATTTATTGGCTGTTTGGCTCACAATACTATCTTGTGTAGTATGCCATAGTAATCATGTCGGTCATGCTCTCCCAGACAACCAAAATGCACGTATATTGAATGTTGTTTTTATGATATACAAACGTATATGTAAGTAAACAAATCGTATAAAATGCAAAAAAATATGGCTTTTACGTGCAAAAGTGGAGGCCATGTACGTGTAAATTCCATTGTTTTCTTAAACGAGTTGATTTGATATCGTATGCGATTGAGTTTGTAATAAAAAATTCGATTTAAAAAGCTTAGCGATGTTTATCCGATTTAATTTGGAACGCAGTACGATGAATAAATGACACATCGTATAGAAGTCGAAAATTTGCACTCTTTTCGATTAAACTTAAACATAACACGATAAAGGTCACAATTGATTGCCATTTTGACTAACAAAATCGGAATATACGATACTTTTTGAACACTGTTATGCGACTTGTGGTTGTCTGATTTATCTCGTGGACTAGATACGTCAAAGTTAAGCATTGGATTGCGCTCAATTATAAAACACTAGCAACTTGAATTATGGACAGCTTTTTCTGCCTGTTGAAGTGGCGGATTCGTCCGTGACTCGACCTACCCCGCAGTGGGATGTTAGGCAAAGGGTGACGTCCTTGGTTCGAATACTACTGTATCCGTGCCCTTTTGCTCGATTTTCAAACATCTGTTCTATTTACAACCTACCGTACACTGACGGAACTTTCAACACTTTCTCTTCATATCTTTCTTTCTAGCAAACATTTACTGTCCACTGTTGGTGCCGCGTGGTGATGAGCAAACATCTCCTTCTACATCATAATCGTTACTCCATGCACGGAGAATACAAAATCATAACAATTAGAGACAAGTCAAATCGATTAACCCTTCAAAGCAATCACTTTTTTCAATTGAATGAAAATCCCAATTTAAAAAATAAACACAAAAAACGTTTATCAAAATCAACTGCTCTCACCGGTCAAGCCGTAAATAAAGCTAACCAAAACAACGTCATTCTCTTCTGCCTCTAATTTTCCACCAAGCTAATTTGTAGCTCAATAAATCATTTCCCGCGGCGTCTGTGTCGACATCATAAATAATAATACAATTTTATAAACCTTTATCTACCGGGATCATCACCATCATTGTCGTTGTCGCCGCGCAGTTGTTGTTGTTGTCGTTTTGTACCCTTTCCTCTTTCCCACAAATCGTTTGGGCTGTCGCGCTGACACCCAAACCTAAGCGGAGACAATCAATAAATAAATAATTGACTGCTGCAACGGCAGCAGCTCCCGGGAAGTGTTCTGCGTTTATGATTCTTTCTCCAGAAGAACCAAGCACGACCAAGCAGGGATAAACGAAGATCAAAAGAGGCAACAAAACTGAGTTATCGTTGAACCGATCAATTTATGAAGCTGTATAGTAGGTAGCAAGAGCAGCATGACATTGTCGTAACCCTTTTTAAAGGTCCTCTAACCTTTGTTTTATGTCATAGCTGCTCTTCAGTTCCATTTCCTTCGCTAATACATATTTATGCTGCGGTTAACGTGCATCCGAGGCTATTGAAACTCAAGCTCGAGTAGCACCTTGACGTGTATTAATAGAATTTTCCGAAAATAAAACGATTGAGATGTCACATAAAGCAAGGATATAATTGCATGAGAAAATAGATTCGGTTTTTGAGGATTTGGCTTCATATGATTTAAAATTACAATTTTTATCAAACATACTCCGCTTGTGTTAATTTGGATGGGTTGAACATTTGCTTCTTCATATCTTAATTTGCTTCCCACTTATACGTGTTGATGCTGGGATTTTTCCGTAGAATGAGGAGGGGCGATGTTTTATGCCTTTTTGTGATTTATTTTTATGGCTTTCGGGTTAAGAAGGCATAAACAGCTAATTACCATGGTTAAGCATCATGATCACCTCACCCCCCAAAGGCGCACCGCAAGCCCTGTGGGATCATGGATGGTTTTGAGCGCAACTCCCGGAACGAATAAACGAATGGGAATAGCTACGCACTCGTGCCAAAACATCATCATCAACGTTGCTTCCGTTTCACGGTCTCACCATGCCAGTGGAAAAATGTGTCAGTTTTACGATGCGGTTTTACAATCATCACAAAAGTATAAAAATGCGTACTTACCTTTATTATTTTTATCGCTAAAATTTAACGCCCTAGAAAAGTGCTCGTCCACCACGCTGGCCGCATCACCGGAATAATGGGTAAATACTACACACGTGGCGGACACATACTGCGCTCGGCCACCGCCGCCGCCGCCAGAAGTTTCGCCACTACTACTACTCCCGCCAACGCCTCCTCCTCCTGCGCCGCCTCCACTGCCACCAGCACCGGTGCCTCCGCCGCTGCCATCCTGCTGGTGAAGGTTGTTTGGCGATTCGGGACCGGACGAACAGGAGCTATCGTTGTGGGCACCCGGGATAGTACCTGCGGTGGATGGAGTGAAACGGAGAGAGAGTTATGGATAGTGGTGGACAATGGTGGATACAATTAAATTAAATTGTCTAGAATTATTCTTGACAAAATCGTCAAAAGGTCGAAAGTAACAATTGTAAACAATGACTTCAAACGTAAATTTCATAACGTCTATAACCGCTACCGACGGGAAGATCCCAGAAAAATTCGCTAGATGTCATTGTTTACAAATGTTACTCTCGACCTTTTGACTATTTTGTCTAAAATTATGCCTTGGTTAGAAAGCAGAACTTTCGCGTAGCATTTGTTGTCCTATCACCTTAGATTGATTCTCTACATAGGTGAATAGTGCGGTTACAAAAGCAATTTCAATAGAATTAATTGTCGCGTGACATTTGAAAAGGGCCTATCTTTGTTGATGGATTCGTTTACTAGGCTTTCTCTTTGGTTTATCATGGCTTAACAATTGAACTTATGGTTCTGCTAATAGCTAAGGTCGAGAGAAGACCCTGTTAGCTTGTTGATTGAACAATAAATTCTTTTTATTTTCCTTCCTTTTTTGGAATCTTTATTTATTCCAAATTGTATACATTATTTTATATTAATACAATCTTATATGCTGTGACTTACAGAAACTTACTTATTTTACACCTGTGCGTGAGATTTGTAAATTCACAGAGGATACAACCATAACTCACCACAGATAGACAGAATAGACAGAGTGAAAATGTGCGCCTGTGCTGGGATTACTTGGAGTGAGTGAATCACACTCTCTTTTAAACGATCGCTCTCACGTGCTCTCATCTGTCTTCGCCCACGTGCTCTCGCCTGCGTTCTCTGCCGCGTACACTTGTGCGAGGCCGCGCCAGTGCTCTTACTGTGATTTGCTGGTGAGATTGAAAGTTAAAACATCGTCGGAGTTGCAGAAAATGTCCGAAAAAAGGAAGCGGGACGAGACATTATTCTTTCGTGCTTTGTTATGTAGCGTCAAAGCAAATTTGCAATCACTGCTGTATATTAGCAGAAGAGCCCACGCCAGTGAGCTCACTGGGCGCACGCGTCAGGGAAATTGACTTCATTCGCTTCTGTGAATTTGAGCGCTCTTCTTCTCACTCTAGAGCGATCGACGTGTGTGTGACTACCACGCGCTACCCGCAAGCAAACACGAGGGTGCATATAATCAAGAGAGAAGAGCTCTCGTTGAGGTGTGTGGAAAATTTAAAATCTCTCTCTACGACACTGAGCATATGAACATCACTGGTGACTTACATCGAATTGTGTTAATGCACTTTTTTATCTTGTCTATTCATTATTTTTAACAGGTTTTTTTGCCTGCGTGTAAGAATAACTGTTGATTTATTTGAACTATTTTTTATCTATCGGGAGAATTGAAGATTGCAATGATTTTTATTCAAAATGATTAATTATTTTGTTGGACACTTCTTTTAGGGTCTCAACGTTCGAAATTCAATGTAATTCATTAGTACTGAACCAGGTTGGCAGCTTCAAAATCATTTTCAGAATCCTTTGAAGTGCATGTTCTGAATCCTTTGAATTGCTTTTTTCCCAGTAGCACAACAACTAGACCATATTGGCACAGCGTAAGCATGGCCGGTCTAAAATCTTATTTGAATATTAGAAGTTTTACATACATTAATTGTTATGTTATATATTCTCCGTGCGAGGAGTAACGATTATGATGTAGAAGGAGATGTTCGCTCATCACCATGAGGCACCAAGAGTGAACAACAATGTTTTTGGCTAGAATGAAAGATATGAAGAGAAAGTTTTGATAGTTCCGCTAGTGTGCGGCAGGATTGGAAATGTAACAGATGTTTTTAGGAAAAAGACGACGAGAAACTTTAGTGATCGTCAGTCGGTGCGAATCAAAAAACCAAACCCAAAAAAAGGAGAGAGTTCCTCTCCCATGTGCGCATCAGTAAACAGAGTGCACACAATAGATCGCTAGAATAACCATACAAGCCAAAGTGGTACATGAGCGTCTTCCAACCGGACATTTTTGCCTGTTGAAGTGGCGGACTTAGTCCGTGCTTCTTCAACCTACCCCGCAGTGGGATGTTAGGCAAAAATGTCCTTGGTTCGAGTACCACTGTATACATGCCCTTTTCGCTCAATTTTCCTAAAAACACCTGTTACATTTCCAATCCTGCCGCACACTAGCGGAATATCAAAACTTTCTCTTCATATCTTTCATTCTAGCCAAAAACATTGTTGTTCACTCTTGGTGCCTCATGTTGATGAGCGAACATCTCCTTCTACATTAGAAGTTTGTTCTTCAAACAAACTTTGGATTTTCTGTTATAAGAGGAGATGAACGTTTCATACACAGTAAGAAATAATTAATTTTACACAAGAGGTAATTAATCTATGTAAAAATTCAGGGAACATAAACAAAGATTTCGTGTAAAATTATGCCTCATGAAACTAATACGTACGGAAAACGACGAAAGGTGTGTTCGATTGGATTTATTTTCTCTTCTCTTTCAACTCATTCTTATGTGCCGAAGCTATAGGACGCTTGCATAGGTCGATCTCAGGGCACTGAAATTTACATACCATTTTTATAGTGTGTATATTTCCTACATTTAGCTACAATGCCCTCAATGTGATCTTTAAAAGTTAATTTTTAACCAACTGTCAGTCCAAGATATTTTTCATGATTTGACCAAAAAATTGGAACTTATAGTGACAATATGACTATTACTTGGTTTCAAAACTGCAGGTCAAGGCTTGTGTGGGAATATTATATGTTGAATTGTGGAAGCATTAAAAAAAATCCTCCACACACTTATAAATTCTAAATTCACTCGAGACGTAATACGTGCTTGTAAAAAGTCGAAAGAAAGATTTCGTGTAAAATTATGTCTCCTGAAACTGACACCTACGCAATTCGACGAGAGATGTGTTTGATTGAATTTATTTTCTCTTCTTTTTCAACTCATTTTTATGTTCTAAAGGACGCTTGCATGTGTCAGTCTCGGGAATCAGAAATTTACATAACATTTTGGTGGTGTGCATATTTGACAAGAATCTGAAAAATATCCAACCTTTTTTTAGCCTCCTGGTTATATCCAGACTATTTCCAGACAAAGACTTTTTCCTTTAGCAAGATTTGTGACAGCCCTGAGGTAAATCAGGGAGAGCTGAAGTGAAAATGTTATATGATACTGGCTCAAGAATGCTACCTTGTGGAATACCAGCCCTAACAGGCATTGATCGGATTTAGAATTCTTAGAATTTACTTGCAAAGTTCTATCAGTTAAGAAGTTTTGAACTTATTTCATGTTTTGCAATCAAACCTTCAAGCAAAACACTGTCAAATGCTTTTTCTATGTCTAAATAGAGGAGCAAATCCAGTGGAACAGCCGTCAGCTTTGTTTGAACTAATTAAATTTGTAACTCTCAAAAGTTGATGCGTAGTTGAATGCCCATGGCGAAATCCAAACAGAATATAGACCTATGACACGTAAGTTTCTGAAGGTTACCCTTGAGCCTGTTCTTTTGGCAGCTATAAAAATAAATTGGTCAAATGTTGTTTCAATTGTAACCCCCAAAGATAAAAAAAAATTGGTTTCAAATGAAAAAAGAATGTGATGTTTGATACGTTTGATAAGTTCGATAATGTGATGTTTGATGGAAAATGATGGCAACGCCACCACCAGCTCCCTAAAGGTGATCATTTTGGTGGACAAAATAATTTAGAACTCTTTTGACCTACCGGGCAGGTTTGAGATAAGTCTCAGTTATGACAGCAATATGCACGTTATGAACTCTTAAAAAAAAATAGCTCATCCTTTTTTTCTCTGATCGATCGGGCATTCCAATTCAAAATATGAAAATCAAAAGACTTAAAATCCATTACTGACTTTCAATGTCATGACAATATTATTGGCAAACTTAATTCCAGTTTGGAAAGCATCAAACATGGAATTAGTTTTTAGCATACCGGTTATCATATCGATTAACGATTGCTGTAAATATTCTAATTAAGGACCGGAAATGCTACCTAAATCAAATTCATCAGAATTCCCGTGGAAATTTTTGTTTTGTTTCCTGATCGATGTTACCAGCTGCAAAATGGATAGTAGCTGGTCGGAAATGTGTATTGTTTCCTGCCTGACGTGTAGTGCCCGACTGCAAAATTGTTATGCGGGTCTTGCACTCCCAAAAATTTGATATATGGTTTTCACCACAATTTGAACATTTATATTTTTTGGATCTTCCTCCACAGGACAGTCGTCCTTAGTGTGCGAGAAATCACCACAGTTCTTGAATTTACCAATCAGTTTTGTTCCGTGACCCCATCCCTGGCACTTCTTAAAATGTTATCACTTCACTCGGAATCCCTTTGCGAGAATCGCCAGGGTGCGTTTTCATTTTCATTTTCATTACTTAGACTGGGCTTATTCAAAGTGATTCTGTCAATTCGGTTTTGATCTCTTACACAGATTAACCACTGGGCAGAACTTTCAAGACAACAATCAATAGATTGCCCTTTGAGTTTACGTTTATTTGCCACAGTGGCAGAAGAAATTACTCCAAATCGACGTCCAAGCAAATAACTATAAAAATCCGAAGAGGAACTTTCCAATTCGGTATCCTCGCCGGGTTACCCCAAAGGCCTAAACAAGAATCGAAAAGGAATAAGCGGAAACCTAAAAATTTCGTTAAGGAAAACTTCCCGCCTCGCTGGGCATAGGGTATGATTGTACTTGTCACATAATCATACTAATGCAAAAATAGTACCTGGCATCGAAAGCTCTCAATTGATAACTGCGGAAGTGCATTTGAAACGCTAAGTTGAGCGCAAGCAATAAGCAAATTGTGAAAGCAATAATCTTGAAATGCCAAAGCTTAAGAAGAAGTGCCTTACGGAATAATGGCTGCCCACTAGTGCAAACACAAGCACCTCGTGGTTGCTCTAACCGGCTGGCTACAAATTCACCACTGGCTTGGTTAACCGACTACCCATCACACGACTGTATAACCAATAGATACCTGGCAATGGTTGCCTAGCCAAAGGCGATTTATTTATTTCGTCAATCATCATTGTAGACTACCTATACATTTACATTTATTCATTTATATTTACATTTATATAAAGTTAGTATCTACGAGGTACAACTCTTGCAGTCAATTTTTTTTCTTATTGCTGCTTTAGGCATAGTAAAATCGATTATTTCACAATATTCATTATATATGTTCATCATTCTGTTCATTGGTCTATTGCTAGCATAAATTGTTGTCTGAGGCCTTACATGAAATAGATTTCTGATTCTTAAAATGCGTGACGGTGCATAAAAGTTCAAACTTTCTAAAAGGTTTGCCGAATTTATACGCTGCGAGATAACATTATTGACAAAACAGATCATAGCAATTTCTCGTCTTTTCTTCAGTGATTCAATATCAATTAACGTGCAACGAGACTCATACGAGGGAATAGGAAATGAATTCCAGCCTAATTTTCTAAGAGCAAATAACAAAAATTGTTTCTGTACAGATTCAATACGACTAATGTATGTTTCTTGGTATGGAGCCCAAACAACAGAGCAATATTCAAGAATAGATCTTACGTACGTTACATAAAGTGTTTTGATAGTATATGGATCCTTAAAATGATAACTGAAACTTTTGATGAATCCTATTATTTGCTTTGAGAATTGTTGCATTAAAATGATCTACAAAGGTCAGTTTAGAATCAAGAATCACTCCCAAGTCTCTAATTTTATTGCATCTTTCAATTAACTGATTTCCTAGATTATACGTGAAATCATGTTGAGTAAGTTTTCTTGAATATGATATGATGTTACACTTTTTTATATTAATATCAAGCAGACTTTTAGCGCACCATTTGTAGAAGACATCAATTTCACTCTGAAAATGTTGCAAATCTAACTCACTACAGATTTCCATTTGCAGTTTCATATCATCAGCATAGATAATAACGTTAAGATGATTTAATACAAGATTAACATCATCAACAAAAATAATAAATAAAAGAGGACCTAAATGAGATCCCTGTGGAACTCCTGAGGTGACAATAACTGATCTAGAGATCTTACCTTTGAAACGTACCTCCTGTGTTCTATCTGTCAGATAAGATTCGATCCATTTTAATAGTGTCCTGGTTAAACCTACTCGCTTAAGTTTGAAAAGTAGCAATGGAATACATTAAATTGTTATGTTATGTATTCTCCGTGCGAGGAGTAGCGATTATGATTTAGAAGGAGATGTTCGCTCATCACCATGAGGCACCAAGAGTGAACAACAATGTTTTTGGCTAGATTTTCAAAAACATCTGTTAATTTTCCTACCTGCCGCACTCTGACGGACCTTTCAACACTTTCTCTTCACATCTTTCATTCTAGCCAAAAACATTGTTGTTCACTCTTGGTGCCTCATGGTGATGAGCGAACATCTCCTTCTAAATCAGCAATGGAATGTCAACTCTATCAAACGCTTTGCTGAAGTCAGTATATAAAGCTTCCACAAAATTTCCTCTATCCATTGCACCTAAAGAAAATTCTACAAATTCCAATAGATTAGTAGATGTTGATCTGCCTTTGAAAAAAAGGCATTGATTGAGGCATCAGACACCTGGTCAATGATTGCTTGCCAGTGTACCCTCCAGGCCCATTTAATACTGGCTCTTTGCCGCCCCGCACGGTTCCATTAATGCTGAACGAATGAAGTAATTGGCGAATATATCGTTACTTGCCTTAACTTCTTACTTATATTTGAAGTCTGTGATAGGAAAAATACTGTGCACTTAATAAATTTACTCTGCAAAACGCAATTATAAGATATTGATATTATAATATTGGAATCATTGTAGGGGTAAGTGGCGGGACCATCATCATCATCATCAAGGCGTAGAAATATGTCCGATCGATTGGTGCAAACATTTTGAGAATGTTTGGAGAAACGACTGAGATATTGACGCTCAAAACCTGACCACTTTTCGTGACGATCGCTATTAATTTTTTTTTCAGTTGTACCTCAGTTGACAAACAAGAAAACAAAGGCGTAGTCCTACGTCAAACCCCTGTTTAAAATACTGGTAAACAGACAAGGTAAAAGCAATGTAAAAACAATAAGATATATATCACCCCGACAGCTTTGGGCCTCCTGTGGTATCCACTCAGCCATATTAACAAGCCATCGATAGTACAATACCCAAGTAACCAATAAGCATAAGCATATGCAGTAAATCAACCCTAAATCGGCATTTCAGATGCTACAAGCTTTAATTATTAGCATTATATTATCATCTTGAATGCTATCTGTTGTAAAGTTGGATTTCAAATGCTATTGAAGTGCTTCTAGCCTGTAATAGGCATTCCGAATGCTAAATAGAGTAAAGCAGCCGTATATTGGGCCAAAAGCGGCATTTATGTTGCATTTAAGGCAACTTAATTGCTTGATAGGCTGCCGTAAAGACGCTTTAGATCTGCTTATTTGTTACCTGGATACAGTTGCTTCGATTGTCGAGACACTAATCGGTATAGCAAACAAACACAAATGAATATGTTTTCGACCAATCAAAAGCAAGTTGGTTTTTAGGAAAATAAACAATTAAAATTCGTTGCCTTGCCCTTTGGTTCAGAAAGGAGTATGGACACGTTTGGTCAACGTAGTCGTGGCAGATTTCATGTGCCAACTTTCAAAAGTGCCTGAACCAAATGTAATGATCACTTGAAGATGCAATAGGGGATCATTGCCCCCCGATATTCTCAAATGTAGCCCATAGTAAAATGTCTCTTGTCTTCTATGAATAAACGTTATTGAATTGAGTAACTTCGTTGAAACTCATCCAGTATAATCTCTCATATGAATCCGTCGAACAATTCTGAACGATCGTTGTGTGATTTACATGATTTTTTCCTATCTCATAACCGCAAGCAATACTACGTGTCAAGTACGTCGTGGGACTAGATCTGCATCACTGATTTAAGCTCTTGAAAAGCAGAAACCAGGATAACCACCCCGCGATTGTGAAGGAGTCAGGATTTGAACCGTGAGACTCTCGCAAAAGATTCTCAGGCACTTGAGAGGTGGAAAAACGGGCAATTAATTATCTGTAAAAATATCTGTTTTGACCCTCTATCAATGTTAGATTTAATTTATAATTGAAGAATGGTATATAACCGTAACCAATGTTACTTTCAGCAAAACTTTCCAACACAAGGTAAGTAATCAAATAACCACTACAAAATGTACTAAATATCCATTACATAACATATAACGGGGAAAGGGAGGGACCATCGGGGCACCCAAGTGAAACTGTATGGATGTGAAGAATGGGGCTGCCTCCTCCCTATTGTAACATTTCGCGGAACGAGGGCGGGCACTTCAACCCCATCTATTGGGTTTATTCTGTCAATCAAAAGGTCCATTCTAGTGCCGTGAGTGTGCACTAGCTTTTGGAAGGAGATTCTATTCCCTAAACCGGAGAATTCGTGTAAGTTCCTCTGCCTCCGGCCCGCCCAAACGTGGTTGGCCCTTTATTCAGAAGCTTGGGATGATCACAAACAACAATTGAATCCTGATCAAATCGTTTTTCAGATTATTTTACTGTTATGGAAAGTTACCTTGCTTTTCACCATCATCAGATTCAACATTATCATCAACAAACAATCAACGAGATTCTAAACCGAGACCGACATCCAAAATCTGAGTAAAAATGATTGAAACTTGTAATGGTACTTGACACATAGTGATAGGTATTGACAACAAAATTGCAGTTGTTATGCGCAAACTTCGTTAGCATCTTTTCAAAGATTTTTGTTTTCGATCGCATCCTATTGATTCTGAATTTCTAAAATTCTATTCGTTTGTCAATCGTGTGTAACCACCCGCTTCTATCTTCAATGTTATCTATCAGGTATTTTACTGCATTCTATTATTCTCGATGTGATCCATAAATGATAATTTAACTAAGCAATATCATTTGAATTAACAAACATCCCACTTTACGACCGAACGAGGCTACCGGAATTACTGCCGATAACTGCCATGCGTGCAACATAAATTATGTTCATTGTCATCTTTATCTGCGGTTGGTCAAAAAATTAATGTTCATCCTGTCATCACCGTGCGTTTGTTTCGTCCAGCCGGTTGAACAGTTTTACAAATGTTTTATCGACCCTCGTCCTCCGAAGATAAGAAGGATGGGGGTTAATATTTTAAACATTTATGAGCTTCCGTGTCGCTCGTGTCGAGGCGAGCTTGTTTGTACATATATGTGACGATCGGGTGGTGAAAGGGTTTGCTTTTTTGTTATTGAGGCGAAACTACAAGAATACAGGCGAATTAAACGGGAAGAAAAATCCACCTGCGCTTCAGAACGGAGCTACTTGACAGTTTGAAATCGAAACAAAAAGCTTACGGTAATAAATAAATTGTCATGACAGTGGTATCAATCATCGACCAGCCGCGATCAATGTGCAATATTCAATAAATGTGGGGTGTGCTTACCTTCGGTATCACTTCGGGCCGTGCTGATGTCTTCCTCTTTGGCTAGGTGCCTCTGGAGAGCGCCCAGAGGTATCGTTGGTATCGTTGTGTTCGAGGTGGAGGAGGATAGTGCGGAAGTTTGGGCTGCTGCCGCTGCTGCTACGTTCGACGATATCGACGGCGGTAGCAGGGGACTGCAAGGTGAATGAGATCCAGCTGACGTACTGGAGGATGCCGCAAGCGGGACACCTGACGTCGGGTAGAGATCCTGGTTGAACTGAAATTGAAATCGAATTTGAAGAATAAGTTGTAAATCGATGATGATGAACTATCAGAAAAATGTTTGAAATTGTTCAAGTTTGCAGAGACAATTATCTGTACTGGTGGTTCTATGTTTGTAGCTACTGTTTTGCGTGTCTTGTTCACTTTAGGAGTTACAGGCAGGGATGCCAGATGTACAGACATGACTGAATTTATGCAGACATTTAATCATGCATACAGATTACAGACATTTGGAAAATGTTACAGACATTTACAGACATTCAATTTCGGCGAACTTCCTGATTTCAAAAAATAAATAACATGGAGATAGGGAAATTCACATACATCACAGTACGCAAATGAATGACAGTCTAAAGTTGGACCACCGAGTAGGAGAAAAAAATTAAACCAGTGAGAGATGTAGAAAAACAAGCATGAGCCTGGCTGTTTTCTAAGCCTTTTTTTAACTGCTGCCCTTGTCAAGGACGTAGCACTAAAAGGTGTCCACGATGAAATTGCCACACTATGAAATTGCTCTAACTTTTCAACCGTTGGGTAGAATTTGATGAAAATTTGGGTGGATTTAGTTCATAGTGCATTATTTACATCCTGCAAGTTTTGTCCTGTCCTGTTTTGTCCAAACAGTCCTGTGATCAAAACTCGCGGAAATGGAGTCGAAAGAACAGCTCGTGCGTGATAAAATCTTGCGCATTCATCACAAGAACAAGGATCTCTCGCATCGTTCCATCGCTAAAACGTTGGGAATCGCGAATTCCACGGTATCGCGAGTGATTAAGCGGTTTGAGGAACGGTTGACCACCGATCGGAAGCCCAGAAGTGAAGGAAAAAGTATTCCGTACAACACCAAAAATCACAACCGCGTAGTTGGGGCCTTCAACCGAAATCCGAACGCCTCCGTTCGGGATGTGGCTAAGAAGCTGCACCTAAGCCGAAGTTTTGTCCAGAGGGCCAAAACTAAGGCTGGGCTTCGAACGTTCAAGGTACAAAAGGCCCCTAATCGCGACGAGAAGCAGAACAAGTCCGCCAAAACCCGTGCCAGGAAGTTGTATCTCAACATGCTGACGAAAGTTGAATGCTGCATCATGGACGACGAAACATATGTGAAGGCCGACTTCAAACAGATCCCCGGCAACCTGTTTTTCACGGCCAAGGATAAGTTCAGCGTTCCGGAGCATGTCCGCACTCAGAAGATGTCCAAATTTGCGAAGAAATTCCTGGTTTGGCAAGCCATCTGCACGTGCGGGAAGCGGAGTGCACCTTTCGTGACCCAGGACACGATGAACGGACAGGTGTACATAAAAGAGTGCCTCCAGAAGCGGCTGCTTCCTCTCCTGAAGGCCCATAACGTCCCAACAATCTTCTGGCCGGATTTGGCCTCATGCCACTACTCCATGGACGTGCTGAAGTGGTATGCGGAATATAAAGTCAATTTCGTGCCGAAAATGTTCAACCCTCCCAACACTCCGGAGCTCCACCCCATCGAGGAGTACTGGGCGATTATTAAGCAGCACCTTCTTAAACGACCTAAGGTAGTGAAGACAGTCGAGGAACTGAAGAAAGTATGGGTTTACATGCAGAAAACGGTTGATTCACAGGTTGTGCAGAATCTTATGGCCGGGGTTAAGGCCAAGGTGCGGGCATTTGCGTATGGACTGTAAATAAAATACGAATAAAATGGTAAAATGAAGTATAATAGTTATTTCTCAATCCCTGAAAATTTGATGGCAATCGGATGAAAACTCAAATTTTGCGAATCAATTTTGTGTGTGGCAATTTCATCGTGGACACCCTTTAAAAGGAACTAATCATAAGGCCAAAAAGAATGTTCTGGCGAATCGTATTACCAAGAATTGGTGGCAATGATGCGGTCCACACCATTTAGTCTTATAATCGAGGAGTCAACTGATACCACAACCATGAAAACATTGGTCTGAGTAGTGAGGACTTTCTTTTGGAATGGCAATGAACCGTCAATTCGAGATTCTTTTTATCACGGACTCGAGATTGCTGAAACGGATGCTACTACGATAAACAGTGCCATTGTTATTAAGTTTAATAAGCATTTGATTTCGTTCAAAAGTTGCTAATAGAATTTGGTGTAGACGCGAGTGTTTTGCACGATGGAAAGCATTCTGTTACTGTACTTTTAAAAAAACAACTGTCCATAACTGAATGTATTGCATAGCTTCCTCAACAATAGTCCTTTTAAAAACTGGAAAGTTCAACGAACTACAGCACCTAATAGAGCTGGAACCTTTAAAAATGGTACATCCGTCTGCGACCCGATGGCTGTTTTTAGAACAAATTGTTAAGCCTGTTCTTGAAGCTGGAAATCTTAAACGTATATTGCAGTTTTCGCGATACATAAGTAGACGCCAAGCAGGAAGAAAAAAATACAAAAAAGTTTACGACCGTCTAAGCAATTCATCCAGAATGCGAATTTAGCTGGAAAGATACTTTTTCAGTCTAAGTTTGAAGTTTTGGAGCAAACTTGATTCCTACAAAATTGTTTCTAATAATCAGGCCCTTTTTTGTAATGAATGAAAACTAGGGTGGTCCTTCTTTTCAGAGAAACCGCATTACTGCAAATGGCTATATTCTACAAAAAAAATTGTTGATGAAAAATTTTTAGGTTACTTTTTTTTGAAATTTGTTTTCTGTAGCCTTTGAAATGGCCGAATTAGAACAATTTTTCCCACGTAGCCTAGGGTGTCCCTATGAAAATAAGTTATTTTGCTATAATTTTTGCATTAAAATTTTTTTCAGCAAAATAGTGTTCTTATTGATTCTAGAAAAATAACAGATACAACTTATAATGTACTGAAATCGTCACTATCGTATGTCAAACAAAATTTATTATGGTTTTTGTAAAAAGTAGGACCTTTTCAAATGTTGATCTCTCTGGTTGGGTCAGACAGAAACAAACATTTCTTAAATGCATTTGAAAGGTTTTATATTATTGCATATTATAATTGAAAACTGGGGATAGGTTATTTCTTCAAATTGAGTGAAACACGTTTGAAAAGGGCGTAATTTTATAAGAAAATCGTATACAACTCGCTAACAGTAAAATATATCGGCAAGATTGATAGGGTATAGGTTACACCTAATTAAATTCTAAAAACAATCTTGAGACAACTTTGTTGGCGAATTTCCGGACACGGTAACGACAGCGGAAGAACCCAATCTGACTGAACCTGCATGTCGGATAAAAAACTGATAAGATCCAAATTGATTCCAATCAGAAGTATCAACGTCATTTGCGACAACTGTCAAACTTGCGGTTTCCGTTCCGTTTCCGTCCACATTGCGGTTTAACGTTAATTGATCCTGACAATATCAGAGCATCCAACAGTTTTTCAACGTATCAAACGAGTTGAGAACATTATTGATGATCAGTTCAACCAATCGACGGTGAATTCCGGGAATTGATATTTTCAGTGGTGTATTTTCCAGAAAATCTATATTGCGAAGAATTTTCGAGCAAGTGCTTATCCTTATGTCGTTGTAGTGACGAATAAGCCTTTCATTCCTACAATATTGGCTTTATCACATTCGATGGCCGCTGTCAAGCGAATTATTTCAATTTACATTATCTCGCAGAAAAAATTTCCGTCATAAAATGCATATTGTATGTAAATCACAACAAAAACTTAGTTTACTCTGGCCGCAAACATAAACATTTCAAACATATTCTATGTTTAAAACCAAGTGTCATCGGTAATTGAAATAAAAAAATGATGTTATGTTTATTTCAACATAACGTTTGCATTAAGCTTTTTTTTCGCATGGTTCTAAAATAAGCTAAGACAGATAATTGCTTTTGAAAAATTTCCCAAAGAAGCTTACTTGCAAAAAAATTCTTCGCCCTTGCGAGCGGCCTTAAGGCAGTTAACCGGAACATTTTCCATGGCGGACGAAAACAGGCGTGAAGGCATGTTTTTGAGTTCTTTCTTCGTTTTATTTATCAATTCCTCCTCAGTTTTCGCGACAACATTATTGGAGTAGATCTTACGCTTCAGGTTGGCCCAGGAATTCTCGATGGGACGCAGCTGGGGGACGTTGGGCGGGTTCGCCGACTTGGGTACCACATCGATATTCAGCCGCTCCATCTCCTCCAATGATCGCTTCGAGTAGTGGGCCGACACCAGATCCGGCCAGGACACCGCGTCTTCGCCCTTATGGTATATCTTGATGAACGACGCAACTTCCAGCAGGCATTTCGTACTATAAATTTCCCCGTTCACGGCCAGTCAGGATCGAAAGAAGAGCGGCTTTGACATCACGTTCCCACTGCTTGTCAGCCATGTGGCAGCACCTTCTTGGGGAACTTGGTGTATGAAATGAACTTCACATCGGAGCTCACTTCCTTCGTGGGGGAAGTAAAATACGAAGTGCCCTGCCAGTCGTTGCCACCGCCACGTCGCGATTCGCCTGGAAAATTGAGTCGACCATCTTATTCAGCCGCTGCTGCTGCGCAAACCAGTAGACGCGACTATCGCTTCCTGATATGTATGTTCATGTGCGCCAGGTACTTCTTCACTATTTGGCCGGTTGAATCGCAGCGATGTAGCCACTTTTGCCTCGGTCTTCCTCTTCAGCATCCTTTGGAGCGTCTTGTCACTCAGGGTTGTCGGCCGTCCGGAACATGGCTCTCTTACGATACTCTGATTGTTGTCTAGTCCGGTGTCCACAAAGTGCCGCACGATGTCCGTTTTCGACGCGGCGGGATGCCGTTCTTTGAACGCGCACACTTCTGAACGGAGTTGCTACAATGTTTTTGCAATCACGGTTAGAGTTCGACTGATAGAGCTGTCAAATTTTGTCTGCTGACTCATGGGTTACTATGATTGATGCTGAATGGATAGTTTTGTCAGTGCGAGTGAAAGTAAACCCATGAAAAATCGACAATTTTTGTCCATTTTTGTTTATGCAAACGATAATAATGATACGAATAAACATACAAATTTAGGATACAATTTTATTTTTAAAATAGTATTTGGATTTCACTGGTTGCGTTCTAAATTTACTTTATTTATTCTATGAACCTGAGTTATCTTCATTGTGCATTTGCCTTGAATGCCAACAGGTTCAAAGTATAAGGCTTTTGCTCAGAGTTTCACTACTGGTATCGAGCAAATAAACTACCGATAAACGTGACCATTGATTCACGTTGCACGCGTTGAAGACCTCGCGTTCTGAAGAGGGAAGTACACGTTCAATTTCGTCTTTTTTAAATTAACATGCCTTGAATTTGATTCCAAAATTGCTATTTTTGTTCAAAATCTGCCATCTTTTTGCGCTAAATAATACTTATTTTTCTAGTTTGTCATCATTTGTTTTGAAATTTAAATGAGCGAAATGAGAAAATGAAAAACGGAGAGGTTGAAATTTCATCGAATGTTAAATGTTTGTTGTACCACATGCACAT
Organism: Aedes japonicus; assembly: GCA_034211315.2. Taxonomy (NCBI): domain Eukaryota; kingdom Metazoa; phylum Arthropoda; class Insecta; order Diptera; family Culicidae; genus Aedes; species Aedes japonicus. Next base: position 76,961 of record JASCZW010005863.1, read on the forward strand.
ACACCACATACAGCATGTACCATCAAATTTAAGTTCCTCGAGCCTTAAAAGTTAATGAGTTTTGAAGTAGTGACGCGAAGTTGAGTAGTTTCTTTAAATTTATGAATGGATATAATAAAATATTTGTCTAGAATATTTCAAAACATTCAATTCTTAAGGATCAAAATATTTTGCTTAGCTCATATTTAATGATTGAAAAACGACGTTGATTTAATCATATGTATGGAAGTGAAAGAAAAGCTGACATATAAATCTTTAAATTGCAATATTTTTTTTGCGTTAGATTATTGTTTATGCGATGACTACAAATAGTTTGAAAAAACATGTAAAAACTAAGTAAATCAGTATCATTATTCCATCTTAGACAAATACATTTGATTTTGAACGAAACAGAGATTTGAAATACCACTTGTTTGAGTAATTCGTTTTAATATATTTCAGTTTCATAAAATCTTTATTGAGAATAATTTTAGTGAGCTACTATGTATGTAGCTCAACTCACTGCTCAAAATTAAGTTGAAATCAAAATTCAATGTATTCAACGATTTCATCGGGATCAGAACTTTACATCGGGGTTTCATCGGGATCAGAACTTTACACTTTTATAGTACGCTGTAATAGCTTCTTATGCGAACCTTGATTCCTGTTTTTTTTTACTTGTAAAATTAAGTAAAACAAGTACAACATTGATGTTGTTGATAACATCGAAAAATCTGCTTGATTCTTGCCTCGATGTCAGTCGATGGAAATTAAAACTAACATGGATGAGCAATTATTCTAGTTAAGTTTGCCTTTTGCTTTGGTTTTTAGACTTCGCGAACATATTCGATCGTAACAACATTTCTTCACATTTCATTTACCCAATTGAAGTGCCTGCCAACAATCCGATTATCCGATATAGCATCTCGCTATACGGTAACTCGTTAACGAAAATTGTACCTTTTTTCATCTGACAAAAAATTTCTGCCGGAAGTTTAATTGCGTGCAAAACGTTCAAAATGGATGGCAAATAAAATTTTTGCTGATGTTTGTTCCATTCGATAAATATACATAAATCGAATGATTTTATATTTCCTTTATCACACAATGATGCAAATTATTCCCATTGCCGAATTGTGTTTTGTTTTGATTCAATCAAAGAAAAACTGACATTTGAGATTGAATGATATCGTCCAGCTCTATCGTAGCCGGGTTGCCAATCACTGCTGTTTAGAACTATATCAAGTATATCAGACGATATGAGCTATATCAAGTACTATTCTTAATATAGATTGACAGATCAAATGTATGGGATATCACATAATATAGCTTATGATATAGCTGCTATATCATGAATCGCACTAATATAGGCCGTGGTGTGAACGTACTTTTAGAGTAGCTTTGAATTCGAAAATTATATCAATACGTATGCAATCTTGCGACTTGCTCTGGGATATAGTTCTCATCAAGATCCATTCATTAAATATCGATATTTGCATCGTTGAAATCTCAACAGAGACAAAAGGTAGCAAAAAAACATGTCGTCCCGTATCACCTTATACAAACGAAATACATTTCCACCATAAGGACAGCAATTCTGTCCTGTGCATTCTCCGTTATTGCATCAATCTTCTTCCTGCATCTTCGATGACAACATAATGGGATTCATCCGATCAAATAAGCCACGCCGTACGAGCAGAATCATTCCCTACATTGCTCACGGAGGTTCATTATTTTCCATTTCTCACCTTTTGGTTCAATCGAAAAAGGATTCTCTGGCCAGATAGAACAGTATTTAATTTATTAAGATTTTTGCACCTCGTATGAAATAACTCGCCATGTAACACACATGTAGCCATCAGTTCAACCAAGCGAAGCATTCGCTTTGGTTAAAATAAATGGTTAAATCGTATTAAAATAATTCAACTTATTTCTAAAGACTACTTCAAGCATCTTATGAATCGCATTCCACGACACATACTTGATCCCCTACCTACGCTCATGCCCCTCATCGAAAGCGACGCGCTGCTTTCGGTGACGATGTGCGATGACGGTGAAGGTGGTCGACTCGCAATGTGACGCTGCGCGACGGGACATTGACTGATGCCTTGCTTCTGCCTCTGCTGTTGCTATTCGTGCTGTGCAATAGTGTTCGTTTAGGGTGAATTGTATCCTATTCGGGTCAAATCACCCAACGCTATATCAAAAGCGCGGTGTGGTGGCGGATATGGAGCCGTCGGGCGAAAACAGCCCGAGAGATTTGCGACTGGCGGCCTCAAAAACGCTCTACATATACGCAGTTGTTATCGTGGGTTTGTTTGGTCAGGTAGTGGTGTGTGCTTGAAGATGCTAAATGTGATAAATGTTGCATCACCTTCAAAATCGATGTTGTACAACTTGGTAGTTAGAGTTAAGCACCGATGTTTCAAAATTTTATTCCTTACGGACCGATGTAAATAGGTTACCGTAATGCCTCATACACTGATCCTATCAACCGTAATCATAAGATCATTAACGATTTTGTTTTCTATCAATAAATACAAGTGACGTACAATAATGCCTTAGTAGACAACTGTCAACCTGCAAGCAACGTCTAGAAAATAGACCCATAAATCTTCTATTGCACTTCATTATCACCGCCTGCTAATTCAACTCCTGTAATAAGGCCCCTATATACCAAAGTAATCGACACATCTGACAGGTTGCTGCAGATATTCACAACACCAGCAATGGCCGAAAGACAAGCCCCTTCCTTCACCACCAAACCGTGGTCTTGGTGCTACACAACCCATAAACTCTTTCGCACGCCCAAACCTTACCACCGCCGTCTCCGACAATCAACGCATCGCAAATGCGTTGAAAGGCGCAAAATTAATGACCGAGAATAAAATAAACTAATAATCGGCTGATGATTTATCTTAAACGCGCGCGCGGTTATTTATAAAGGAATTCCAATTGTCTTAACGCCCAATTATCCAGCGCGATTGCGGTGGCGGCAGTGGCGATACGGAACACGGCCGGCAAAGCGGGCTTACGGTGTCTTCCACTCTCGAGCCATTTGCAGGGATCCGGGGCTCGGGTTGATAGCTGCCTGAAAATTCGCGGGAAGGGGGTTCCAGGGGCAGGGCTCAAATCGCCGGCTCAACACCGTCCTGTTGATCCTCCGTGGCCTGCGTGCTTCACTCGTTTAATCCAATGCGATCAGAGTCGGCATCAGAGGTATACGACCAAAAGAGACAGAGAGAAACTCGAGTCATTGTCGGGGAAAACCGCGCGCATCTGGACACTCAATCGCTGGACGGTTCGGTTCGATATAACCACAACCGTGCGAACGGAATGGGCCGTTCAAGGAAAATATCGCGAAATACAAAGCGAAATGATTGTTAGTGGGGCTTGGCGATGAAAGTGTACAGTCCTTTATTCCTCGGCTGTCTAGTAGCCAATCTCGGATGCAGCGGTATATCGGAAAGTAACAATTTCCCTATTTTATTTAGTTCCTCACCTGTAGCTTATGTTTTAAAATGATAACTAACGTAATCGAATTGTTGTTTTTTTTTGGCAAATGGAGAGCATATCAAGAGTAAAATGAAAGAGCCGCTGCGACAGCTAGCAGATGTCAATTTTTCATTCGCAGTTTAAGGTATTGATTATGTTTAAATTTTAATTTCACGATGTTTAGCAATGCAAGTAAGATTAACTGATTTTCAAAAACGATCAAGTAGCAACAGAATGTTATGTCGTTTTTGGTTACTGCCAGTGCGGAACAGGGTTCGCCCTAGGTCCGCTCTAACTACTGTCAAAATGTTTTTTTTATGCAATCGGATCGGATCTGGATCCGCTCTGAATCCGACCCAACATCGATGAGGTTCGCTCTCAACTTTTTTCGAGGTCCAACCTGGATTCACCAACATACACACACATGAACTGTCAAAGTACAATGTCTATGTTTTTTATGTTTATGTTTCGCACTAATACCATCACACTGACTCGACTCTGGATCCGTTTTCGTTCGGCAACTGCTAGCAAGAGTCAGACTTGACCCAGGTTTAAAACCGAAAATGACATTAGTGCAACGTAAAATAAAGAAATCATGTAAGTAGATTGATAGTTTTGGCTCAAATGACAGTAATATTTCAGTGTAGAAGTCGCTCTTCACATATCAATGCCATCCGGTCCCTAGTTTCTGAAATATATATTTGCTTACAATGTTTGCTCATGCTGTAAAAACTTCATATAAATTAGTAGTGCAAGGAGGTAAAATGAAATACATGTGAAATCGAATTTTACAGTTGCAAGAAAAGCGACCTTGATAGATATTGGCGGCTATATGGAGAGAAGAAATATGTCGATCTTTAATCTATCGTACTCTACGGAGATGGAGGGAGTCTGGTGCAGTCTGCATGTCACTTGCAGTGTTTCAACTTCAACTTTTAAAAGAAAACGATACGTACATGAATTCTTCGAAATCCTTGCCGATCAGCGAATAAAATGGCAAAAGATCTCAACGTATCCCAACGTAGCCATCAGAACCTAAGAAACACAGCTTGTATTAAACAAGTCAACAGTACTGTCAAATGACAAAAACAGATTATCAATTTAAGTCTGTAATTTCTACTCTAATATGACCTTAAAGGCATAAAAAGTGAAGACTTAAAAAACATAAAATGGAAAAAAATATCCTCATACAAAAACATAACATCGTCAAGCGTGAAGTTTGAACACTGGTCCTTGGCGTGATGGGTTTGTAGCTTACTTGGTAAGCCAACTCTGGTTGTTGAAAATTCAACTCTGAGTATCTATGATTTGCTTCCCGTTGGCAGTGAAACTAGAATCAATTTCATCGTAATGAGAAAAAAACAAGCTTTTTTTTTCGCACCGTTATTTCAGCATGTCAATATCGAGTGAAAAAGAGAAATATTTTTTTTGGTGCGTCAACTTTGACGCCAGCTGTAGTCCGAACCCCTTGACGAAAATAGTTAAAATTGCGTCATAATTTTTTTATCAAACTACCTAAATTTTACACAGAAATACGGATTTTTAAAATTGGTATGTCCAAAAATGACTTTTTTCACATATGTTATGAAAACTTCAAATTTATAACTTTTATCAACAAGAAATGTTGGTCACACAAGATCTATACATTAGTTATAGTGCTGTCAAGTTTTCAACTAAAATATTGAGCGAACATCTCCTTCTACATCATAATCGTTACTCCTCGCACGGAGAATACATAACATAACAATTAATGTATAAAAATATTGATAATTGACAAAGTTACAGAAGGTTTAACATGCCATTTTTTGGAAGCAAAAGTTTGCTCGGCTTGTTTTTGCTACTGAGTGTATCTTGCGGAAATTGGACCGATGACCATGCACATAAATGGACTACTAAACAACGTTAAACTGTAAATAGTTTTTTGGAAATGCACATCATGTGTTACTGAAGTAGAGCTAAGTTAAATTGTTTTTAAACGATCCTATGTAAAACTATTTTAACGTGTAGAAACGGTGAATTTCATTTGAAACAAATCGGACACCATATTAGATCGTTGCTTGTGTGTCCGCGGTCAGGGAGATTTTCTTTGAGTAATAGAAAAAGCGGTTAAACATACGCTCTTTAGAAGCTCAATTAAGTTACCCATACAAATCGATATCACCTCTGGCTAAAAGATAAAATAAGCGAACCTTACTGGTGCAAACGTTTGTTTATACATACTTTCAAGACTTTTGCTGTGCTGATCCAGAACCTTCTTTTATTTTTATATATACGTTGGTTTGAATGAACTAAACATGTTTAGCTGTTCATTACATTACATAACACGATGGTATTAAATACAGCTATAAAGTTACTTTGACATCAAATTGACTCTTGTAATATAGTATCTCACATAGTTTTACATCAATTACCGCGTTCCTTTTATGTGCATTATTGAAATTTCACATGTTAATTTTTATCTGTGTAAGTCAAGAATCTTCGGAAAGGACATTTGTTGAGATTTGCTGCAATCATTTTTGGAAGCCGCAAATGGGTTTTCCAACAGGATTCTTCCCTTTCACATTCAGCAAATGTTACGCAGACCTGGTGACAGATCAATTGTTTGGAATTTATCCCTAACGAATTATGGCCGGCTTCTTTGCCAGTCGTAAACCCATTGAACATTGGAAAAGTTCAAAAACCCCAAATCAATGCACAGTGGGCAAGAAATGATGAAAACTTAAGAAAAAAAACTGTAATTTTTGTCGCTTTTAAGCTCGGCTTGTGAACAAGGTTTTTTCCGCTTGGAAATTGTCTGGGGGATTAAATTGAACTGGTTTCAATCACCGTACGGATATGGTTGTGGAGTTATAGAGCTTATTTTACCCCACTTCCCCTTATATTCTTGAATAGTTTATAGATATCTTTACACGGAGAAGCTCAAGATCAACAAAAAAGTGCTAATCCCATGTGAAATTTTTTGAAAAATCGAATAAAAGCTGTTTTAACTACCGCACGGCTATGTGAACAAAGCTATGGCTGGTTTTACCCTACTTCCCCTTGTATTCTTGAAAAATATATGGATATTTTAGCTCGGAGTCGCTCAAGATCAACCAAATAGGACTAGTTCAATGTGAAATTTCCTGGAAAATCGAATACAGCTTGTTTCAACCACCGCACGGCTTTGTGAACAAATATATGGCCGGTTTTACCCCACTTCCCCTCATATTATGGAATAGTTTATAGATATATTTGCTAGGAGTCGCTCAAGAGCACCAAATAGGACTAGTCCAATGTTAAATTTCCTGGAAAATCGAAAACAGGTAGATTCAACCACCCCACGGCTCTATATATTGGGCTTATGATTCGGTGTATAAATCATGATTGATTACCAATTTATTACTGCCATTTTGAAGGTTTAGAGTAGATCATCTAGAAAAGCATCAGTTTCTTTCTCTGCTGAAAAAGTTCGCTCTAATTTTGCTTTTGTGAATTTTGCATTTTATCGTGTGTGCCGGAGAGCATCTCTTCATTAGCTCTCTCTCACAGCTAGGCTTGTTGCCAGAATTTGATGTTGAGAGTTGAGATAAATTTATTACATATTTAGATAACCTAAAATCACTATTTATTTCACGTTTCTTCCAGTCATTTCCATGATTTGACGCTATCATATGCAATACAAAAATATGTTTCGGAGCTGTCAATAGTACCCAACGATAAATAATGCTTCGCTGTTGAGCGGCAGCTATGGCATCACTGTGGCTATTGAGAGAGCCCATGTTTCCTCTCTTCTTTGTTAACCATGGATATAGCGCACCGGTATTGTAACGTGAAGCCTACTGTATCGTGCATTTGTTTGTTTCTAAACGAAGCATCCCATTTGTCGTCACAGTCACTTTGGCTAACATTTCCGTGAGAGTAAATGAAATAAGAAATACACATTACCAATCTAAAAATCAATGACAAATTAAAAGTTCGGTCGTGTACGTCTGTCTCATAACCTGCTAGTAGACGAGCTTGTGATCGGATGTGTAAAACGAAGGAGCGGGTTAAGGAAATTGAAGTTTGCAGCAAATCGTGAACTGGTTTGTTTCAGTTTGCCTTCGCAAACATGCACGGAATCGCACTCATACAATATTGTTAGTTTATGTACAGATTACGGATTTGAAGAAAACATTTTTTTTTATCGGAAAGCAATCCGCATGCTTTAAAAAAGTCCCTGCAATTAGGAACTTTATTTCATGGCTACGAAATTGTCTGAGTCTAATGCTTGTTGCTGAAGGTATTGACAGTTCTAATTATAGATTACCTACAGTTTCATCAAATGTTTCAGGTACCTACTGAATAAAATGCTTAAAACTCGTCCCTTAAGCTAGTTCATTTATTTGGGAGGTTCAATTGCGTTAGCTTTATGAGGCCGATAAAAACATGCGTGCCACTTGTAATGCTTTCTTGAAAGGTAATCTTTAAAGAAAAAGGTGATAGAAATCAACTCTTAGCCCATCCTGTTGAACTTTAATATGATAGTAAAAGAACTCAAAAAACAACAATAAAAAAATTATCCAATCACAGCAATGACGTTTTATGTTTGCTTCTTTTGGATGGGCCAACCCTGTATAATTTTGTTCGACTTTTGGGGTTGAATAGGCATTATTTAGATAGTGAGTGAAACTGTCCATCCGTTTTTCCATACTTGTTTTTTCCATCTTTAAGACATTCTTTCTCGTAATTTTTTCCATTTGTCCATTTTTCCATTTATGATGCTGGTCTGAGACCTTCTGACATCACATCCAGATGTTGTCTTTGGAAACATTGACTTTTTTTTACCTTAAAATGTTCAGCAGCATTTGATTTTTGAACCGATTGAGAAAACTCTAGTTCCGGAATCTGCTTTGAATCAGATTTGCAATTTGTTTCGTCGTCCATTATCAAACAGTCATGTTCTTTCAACACAGTGTCATATAATTTCCACACTCGTTATTTTGCGCTCTTGTTCGTCGTATCATTACGATTTGGAGCAACACCTACTTTAAAGGACTTCAGACCCGCACTTTTCCTCACTTCCTGGACGAACGATAGAGATTCTTCTACCACTTACTCACCTCTCTCTCACCTCACCTCACACTCACCTCTCCGAATCGAAAATCATGGGTGTCTCCTTATCCGACTTTTTTGCTTTAACGTTAAGCGCGGCTGAAAGATCGCCGTTGCATATCTGGATGAATATCCGAATTTTCCACCTTTTCGTGCGAAATTAGTTCTGTATTCGACGCCATTTTACAGAATAAAGGTGACTTTGGCAAAACCTGTTCTGCATTATTGCACACATACATTTATATTCGTATAGTGATGGTCGTAGTAGCTAATGCATACACGGAGAAGAGTGTATTAAGCCATTTTCGGCGAATTCTTTTTGCTTTGTACATTCTTCAAGCTTAGGTTTATTTCCATGTTCATCTGATTTTTACCAACCGAGGTTTTGGTACAATACAAAATGATTTTACTATCTCCAATCCGCACGACCAATTGTAATGTTACCTGCTAAAGCGGGTGGTATATTATATTTCTAGACAATTCAATGCAGACGTCTTTCAAATTTGACAGATTGCCAGGCAATTAATGGGGGACCAGTAACCTTCTAGTGGTCCAGGAAATTCGATTAACTAGCTCCCCTTAAAAACGTTGTATGAAATTCGTACTTCTTCCGTTTCACCGAGCTTCTGCCAATATTTACCACCAAGTGGCGAGTAAAATCCATTTCAGTTAGTATTTCAGCGCTTCTTTTTAATTACTGTTGCGAAAATACGAGCGAAGATGATCAGGGCAGTCCAGAAGATTCCTGGGATCTTCGGGCGTGATTTGACAAAAAAGTTCACTGTTTCGCACAACTCGACGAATCTGTATGCGAGAAAGATTTCGGTCGTACCATGCCAGCAAACATCCCAACAGGGCGCTGAAACAAACCTGGTTGCCAAGACTCATGCAAGGAAGTTATACGAGCAAGTACTTACCCACTGCAACGTGAGAATGGACTTTGGGTAAATCCCGGGTAGAACATTTTACCTTGCTTAACGCTAGGGGGGTGCACCTGATAAGTTTAAATATGTCAATATGTTCAAATAGGTATGTGTAGATAAATTTTCTCGCAAGTTGATGATTTGGCAAGATATTTTTAAATGTGAAAGAAAACCAAAGGTTTACGTCACTGGAGAGACTATGAATGGACAACTTTACAGAAAGGAGTATCTTCAGAAAATAATTTTGTCATTTATTCAGTTGCACGATGGCCCCATAAATTTCTTAACCAGCTGTTTTTCAGTCGTGAAATCATCAAATGGTATTAGTAAAATAAATGTCCAGATTTTCTTATTTTTTAAAAATCGTTACACAGTTTGAAAGAAACATTTAATTTATTGCGTTATCTTAAGGGGGGATAAAAAGTTAGCATTACCAAAAATCCAATTTTTGCCTGAAAATTTGGTAAAATTCCAGATAGTAAATAAACCTCTTTTCGAAATTCGAACTCCAAGTGTTTCTTTTCATCGTTTTTGGAAGACGGCTTTTTCGCGCGCAGCAGGTATTTTCGATAATTAAAACTTTCAACGCGTTTTTCTCAAAACAACATTTTTGGAGTTTATGCTGGTGATAACTCGAAAACTAATTATTTGATTAAGCTGAAACTTATATTTTTTTTATTATAGTATTACCTTCTATATGAGTTAAAAGTTGTTGTATTAATTTATAATTAAATATGGAAAAATGTGGATTTTTTGAAAAAAAGTTATGTAAAACGTTCGAATTTTTCTAAACTTTTTTTTACAATTAATCTACTAACTGTAAATGTAATTAATGTAATTGTTTTGGCTGAGCAGGTTTCAGATAAAAACTGCGACCAGGAGAGCCGGCACATGCAAAATACAACAACTTTTTCAACGAACTCCAACGGCCGCCATTTTGTTGAAATTTTTTTTTTTAAATATTGTTGTATACTACACGGGCACACTTATAATTGTAAAAAGGTTTCGGTTGATTTGAATTAAAAACTTCCCCTTGAAGTTTTTTTAAAAAAAATAGTTTTTTCTCTCTTTTTAACTGTATGTCCCCCCTTAATAATGCACATTGGATTTGTCAGAAATTAATGGGATATTTTATGTAAATTTAAGCCAGGTAACGCCTGAATGAAGTATGTTGAGTGTAAGCTTACAAACATTGTTGTATAGTGTATCAAAGATTGAAAACAATTTCGTTCTTTACGCTATCTTTGCCTTGGAATCAAATGAGGGGCAATGTTACGCGCCTGTTAAAATCCATTATTATTTTCTGTTTAAAAAATGAATTGGAAAATTAGAAAAATAGTTTGTAAATTGAAAAATAGTAAATTATGGAGTGGTACACAATCCAAAACTGAAAAGGCCGCTGACGAAATCAGCCTATCTGTCAAAAGATAAGCTTTTTATGGTTCAATTTAAAGGTTGTACGAAATCAAATTGCACCACTTTTAAATGGCTGTTTATCCGTTGGGTATTTGCTATTGAAATTTTGGGTTGAATTAATCCCAAGTGTATTTGTTAACGCTGTGTAAGTTTGAATAGCAGATGTGCAATCGTTGCGAAGATGTAGTTGGAAGAACAGCAGCGGTACAAAGAAATTTTGCGCACGTACCTCGAAAATCCGGATCTTTCTCATCGTGCCATCAGCAGGAAGCTGGGAATGGTACATTCTACGGCGTCTCGTCTTTTTAATCGGTACCACGAGCGTTTGACCATCGATCGGAAAGAAACAAGTGGCAAACGTGGATCTCCGTATAGTGTTAAGGGTCACAAGCGGGTAGTTCAAGCTTACAAAAAGAATCCTTACAGTTCAGTTCGAGATGTGGCGAAGAAACTGAATCCAACAAAAACTTTCGTGCAAGATGCAAACAAGGACTACACACGTACAAAGTCCAAATGGTGCCTAATCGCGTTGAACGGCAGAATACGGTAGGTAAAACACGTGCACGGAAGCTCTACACCCAGATGTTGACGAAACCACATTGCCTCGTTATGGATGATGAGACGTATGCAACAGCAGACTTCCGGTAGCTTTCGGGGCTTCAGTTTTTCACTGCTCTTCATAAATTCGATGTCTCTGAGGACGTTAGAAAGCAGAAAATGTCAAAGTTCGCCGAAAAATATATGATTTGGCAAGAAGTTTGCTCGTTTGGAAGGCGGAGCACCCCATTCGTGACAACTGGAACGGTCAGGTGTACTTAAAGGAATGCCTCCAAATGTGTCTACTTCCTCCTTTGAAGTCACATGATGGCCCCACGATTTTCTGGCCGGGCATCGTGTCAATACTCGAAAGAGGTTTCAGAGTGGTACAAGGCTAAGGAGGCCAATTTCGTGCCGAAGCATCTCAACCCCCCGAACGCACCGGAACTGTGGCCAATTGAAAAAACTGAGCCATCAAGAAGCAGGCATTTCCTAAGCATCCTAAGGAAGTGAAATCGGAGGAAGATATGAAGAAAAAATGGATTGCCACGCAAAACAAAGTTGTCCAAATGTTGTACAGGACCTTATGAGTAGTGTTAAAAAGATGGTTCGTGCATTTGGATATGGAATTGATATTGAATAAAACAAATATGGAAAATTTTCATAACATGTTTTATTTTACTCCCTGAATGTTTGAAGATGATTGGTTGAACGGGCGAATTTTGCCGAATATATGTGTATGTGTTGCAATTTGATTCCGTACACCCTTTAAAGGTATTTTTTCGCGTTTACTATGGATGGTTTGAATAAATGTTTCAGCTTTTTACTTATATTTGTTTTGAAAAGTGAAGTATTAGTTTGAATTCTCTTAGTTACGCGCGTAAGTCTCTTAAAAGGTGAAATTCAGAACAGCCTTAGGGCAAAAGAGCTTAATATTGTATTCACAACGAGCATTTGTGCTTCCTTTCGATTTGATGTGATTGTCCGTCTAGACGTGACAGCTAGTCGCATAAGCGATTATTATCGTCCAGTCGTGTAACACAAATTAATTGACATGCATTACGTGATTCGAAATCAATATTACTTATCAGAAACAACTACTCAAGAGAGCTAGAAAACATCTCTGGTAGCATAGTTAGTGTATTATTTTCGCTGTCTTATTTTTGACTTTCCGTCGGTATGAAAACTTCAACCGACACCAACAAATTTTCCTTCACTTCTGGGTCAATAAAAAGGCATGACGTCAGCTTCAACCGAACTCAAGCCCAACGAACTGATTGGCAGTCACACTTACCACTCAACCATTCACTCAATCTACCGTTGGCTGTTGATATGTTCTACATTTGAGCTCCGCTTTGAATCGCTGCATCTAACGACTGCATCTTGAACAAGTCAGCTCGGTGCAAACGAAACCAAACTCTCTTTCAGTGTGCGTACGGTGTGCGTTTTCTGCGTTCATTGAGGATTAATTCCTCGTAAATTATTTACATCGAAAACTGGTCTTATCGTACGGCACACAACAAGCATACGTAAACCACCACCTGCCAGGGCATCACCGTATTGTCCGGTTGCTCACTCACGGCCTAGCCTTCCGTTGAAGGTTGCCCTGCGATGTTATTGTTACTGACTGCAGCCAAGTAAAAAAAGATAAGAAAAATCAGCAAACAGGTTCGTCGCTTTTCCAGCGAAATCGATCTGTGTTTCTTGAAGGAAGTCACTCTGTTGTTGATAGCAGTCTAGGTAGCTCCATTGAGAAAACACTTCTCAGAATCTGCCAACCCAGCAACGCGCGTGATCCAATGTGTGTCCATTTGGGAAATTCAGTCACCGCGGAGCACCCGCGGCGGCGGTGGTGGCCAAGAGTGACGGAGTCTGCGTCATGCATCATCACATGGGGTCCCAGTGCAACCGGTGGAAAACAAATTGTCAGTGGCTTATTAAATTAATAAAAATTATAGGACTTCGACATGATGGGATGATTGCTGTGCCGGTATAAGCGGTGCTCGGGGTTCCGACCTGAATGACTGCAAGCAGTAGCAGTAGCTCGCTGTGTGAGGTTTCCTTTGATGGTTAAGTAGCGTAAATTAAATACAGAGTGATTGTTTGGATGGATGTTATGTATTACTAAACAAGCGTTTATATAAGGAATTCGTATCTTGAGTTGGTTTCCATGGGAACCACTTTTTTAACGCTGACTTCAAACGTGAATTATCAGTATTTTCTTATAATTCGCTCAAAATGATTGCTGGTGCGAATCGAAGCTTTCAAAGTTTTACTTAACCAATCAATCAGAAAATGAACAAAATTCACCCGGCTTGTCACGACATTTCAATTTACCGTAATGGATGCGTACATCGAATGTAATCGCAAAGTTCGCTCTCATTAGCCCGCTCGAGAACAAGGCTTCATAAAATTCATCAAAATTCCTGCATCAATTAGAACCAACGACGACGACGACGACGACGATGATGGACGGCCGGGTAATAAGCGAATTCAAATTCCTTAGCTGCCCGTCTTATGACCTATAGGCATACGCGTGCTTTATAGTTAGCTAGCCAAGATCGCATGTGTGGCCATACGAACACGGCAGCTGGGGTGTGATACAGTTCAACTCAACAAGGCAAGCATCAGCGAGCATCAGCCACAACTGATTAGGATTCCTTGAATCGTACCTCACTCTAAAGTGGCTGGGTGATTAATACATTGTTTGCGTTTGGATGCTGCGAGTCGCCGCTCGGTGTGTGATGTGTGATTGATATCGATCGATAAAATCCAATCGCAAATACGTACCTACATATACGTATACTTGCGTACGTGGACGATGTGAGGAATCCGTAGCACGAGAAGAGCAAACGGGAGGAAGAGTGATTGGAATGCCAGCGAACGAGTTGAAATGCTCTACATACACGGTCAGATAGCTCGTGCTTGCCCCCACCCATGGCGAGTTGGCTATAATTGTAATTCATCATAAACCATCTCGACTCGATGAACTCCCGTCGAGTGCGCGCGCAATCGATTTCTATGGCTACGTACCTACCTGTCCCTAATCGCGATGCACTTGATCGAGAGGAATGGAGCTGTGAGCCGATAGAGATACGTAAACGGTTGCAATTTTTGGTTTTAGGAAACAGGGAAATAAATCGATGAGACGAGCAAACTTGTTGTTAATAACATTAATATCTTATAGAAAATTAATCTTATTCTAAAAGAATCAAAAAGCTAGACACTTAAATCGGCTCTTAAGCGATTATATTTTTTCTTGTTTTATCAAGAAAGTGGTTTGTGGTGTCCGCTAATCATCCGAATAAACTTTGACAGCATGTATCTACACAGACATAAAGATTATAATAAGGATACCTGTATGGTTAAATATATTGGCCCTTTGTTGACAAACATAGCAAGTTTGGTGTACTTGTGATTGTGTTCCGTGCAGCTGTTTTTTTAACTTTTGTCTTTATTTGTGTGTCTGCCTGACCCTTATCGACTCAGGAAATACTGAACCGATCGGCGAGAAAACATGTATGCAGGTGTGGCCAGGAAAGGTTTTTATGATGATTTCAGACCCCTCTTTTCTTTGAAAGGGGCGGGTCCCATACAAATGAAACACAAATTTCTGCATAACTCGAGAACTAATTTAGGAAATGGAACCAAAATGGGCCTGTGGGGGTTTTTGGCCACATGATGCTTTTAAATTGTATTTAAAAGACATTTCCCAACGGGGCACTTTTATCAAAATGAAACGGAAATTTCTGCACAACTCGAGAACTAATCAAGCAAATGGAACCAAATTTGACATGTGGAGGTTTTTGAAGGCAGAATTGTGTTTCTATGGTAGTTTGAGAAACCTCCTTCATTTCCTTCTTTTGGAAATTTTTGCATAACTCAAGAGCTAATCTATGACCCCACCTCCTTTTGGAAGGGGGGCTCTCATACAAATGAAACACAGAAATATCCAGGCATCTAAAACAGTGTGTTTTTCTCGGGTAAGAAGCATGTTCTGATAAGAACTCTTCTTGAACAAATCTCAGTGCTACAATACCCAAGTAACCAATAAGCATTAAATAAAGCATGTAAGAAGCCCTATATGCGTCTTAACGACAAGCGATATAATGTATATGAGCATTATGTTCACCTTTAATGCTATTGAAAAGCAGGGTTTGGCCCGCTTTACGGCTAATTTAATGCTGGACCCCACCCAAAAAGACGTCTATGTCGACAATATGTCATTAATTGGTAGCTTGAATTTGGTAACGTTTGCAAATGACAGCAGTTGAAATGTTGTTCTGCTGCTGTGGAGTTTAGCTTTTAGAATGCTGATTAAATGCTTGATTGAGAATGTGAAACACAAAATAATACTACCTTTTTGACTAGACTTACGTAGACTAGACTTTACCTTCTAAACTTTATTTATTTTACTGTTTTGCTTCCTATATATTTTTTTCATCTCCTGTACTGATAATGATGGACGTTTGCTTTCTGTTTGAACCTCCTATTTCTTTTTTTCTTCATTGTCGAGATTTTCAGCCCTGGGCTGGTTCATCTCCCGTCGTTGTCACTGAAATACCTTTTTGGGTATTTTCGTAACTTGTCCGGGGGTGATATTTGAACTCATGACTTTGGCGTGAGAGGTATGGGTGTTACCCACTACGCCGGGGTCACCCCCTCTCTCCCTATTTTTTCTTTATCAAAGGAGAAACTCAAATTCGCTGCAGTTTTTGAATTTCCTAGGATGAGATTCCAACTCGCTGATTCATGGTCGACGTGTTTTCATACCGCGTCTTTATCCTTAAACCTATATGGAACGTATGGAAACGGTTTTAATATTTACCCAATATAAACTTAAGGTAACCAATAAGCATTGAAATACGAATTTTCTTGCTGTACATTGGCAGCCTGAATGCATAGCTGGTGTATAATAGCATACGCAAAGCTGCCGTAATGTTTCTGCTGCCGTAATGTTTCTGCTGCCGTAATGGTATCTGCTTTGTTGTTGCTTGTATATTATTAGAATAACGCATTAAAAATCCTAATTGAAGTTTTTTGAAAAATGTTTACAGATGGCTTGAAGAATTTGGATGAAGGTACGTAAATTTTTCGAAAATTCGGACAATTATCGATTTGTAAACAACTTTAACTAAGCATTTTCAGAGCGTTATTTTAACAATATATCGAACATTAAAAATGCAGATATCAGACAGCTAACATTATGGCAGCTTTGCGTATGGTATTATACAACAGCTGCATTCAGGCTGCCAATGTACAGCAAGAAGAATCGTAAACGCAAGTATGATGTAGAAATAGTGCAAATTTCAATGCTTATTGGTTACCTGGGTATGCACATTAAGTTGACCTAAGGTTATGCAAGAAATGATTACGTTCAAACTGACAGGATACGGTGTAGTTTGAAGATATTTTTTTGTCCACAAAATGCTTCTACACAGAGAAAAAAACCATGGTAGAAACTACGAATCCGAGAGTTAAATTAAAAACACACAAACACACCTGCGTTATCTAATGCAAATAAAGGGAATGCTAGATTTGGCAGACAACAATGGTATAGTTCATGCAAGTTGAAGCCAGATAACGTCGGAATCTAGCCTGTTGTATGAAATATTGCATACATTGTTGCATGGCACATAGAAGGTTGCATCAAATTTTGTTGTTCACGCCTCCATTGGCTTGGAATTAAACGAGGGGAAATTTTACGTCCTATTAAAATTCATTATTTTTTCCTGTGCATATAGTTCTACGTCATCTTAGCACACAACCCCATTCCAATGACGTCTATACAGGTGGCGAAGAGCAGGGTGTTTGTCGATATTAGTAACAAAAAATGTGTAACAATACATGATTTCGGGTAGTGACGTAGAACTCCAAAAACAAGCGAATGATAACAAAGCAGCTTAAGTTTTTTTCCCGCATCCTTTTAGTGCACAAAAAGGCATTTTTTAAAAACTATACCAATTAACGAAAATAAACATTCCATCTTGTAATTTGCTGCTGTTGTAAATTGTTGTTTTTGGAGATCTACGTCACGCATGTTTTCAAAAACCAGGCTGTGCATCGTCTCACGAACACAATGACAGTATTTTGCATTACACTAATGCAACTTAACCACTTCTGCGCCACCTGTATAGACCTCAATGACCCCATTCGGCGGTCCTTATAGTTTTCAATTACTATAATATATGTTTGTGAACTTGAGGAAACATTTGACAATAAATCATCAAATCACGAGATATTTTAAAATTATCCAAACACTATTCACTGGAAAACTCCTTTAGAAAATAAAGTTAATGATGAAAGTGCAGTTGATATAAATATTTAGCAATAAGTTATTCAAAATAGTACATGAAGAAGTACCAAATAAAAGACGAAGGCTTCAAGTCTTTTCAAGAAATCCTGTGTGGTTGAAAGTGGCTAAATTGACCGTCTACACCGATCTCAAACATTTTCATGATGAAACACTATCGATCGGTAGGATCAGAGCAAGCGTCGTAGTGGAACTAAAGATCAGAAGTTGCATTTCAGCCGCACTGCTGTACTACCCATGCAGTATCAATCATAGTACCCATGAGTCAGCAGACAAAATTTGACAGCTCTATCAGTTGAACTCTAACCGTGATGGCAGACACAGTGAAGCAACTCCGTTCAAAGAACGGCACCCCACCGCGTCGAAAACGGACATCGTGCGGCATTTTGTGGAGGCCGGATACGGCCGTTCCGGAATCTACAACATCTTGGCACTATTAAACAACAATCAGAGCATCGAAGAAAAACCCGGTTCCGGACGGCCGACGACCCTAAGCGACAAGAAGCGCCAAATGATGCTGAAGAGGAAGACCAAGGGAAAGCGGCTCGCTTGGCCGAGAGGTCAGTTCAACAGGCCAAACAGTGAAAAAATACCTGGTGAACACTGGTACGTTTCCACTGGTTTCGGAGCTGCAGACAATGACGCAGTGGCTGAATAAGATGGTCAACTCGATTTTCCCGGCGAATCGCGACGTTGCAGTGGTGATGGACGACGACACTTATCTCACCCTGGATGGCAACGACTGACAGGGCACTTCGTATTTTACTTCCCGTACGAAGAAAGTGAGCTCCGAGGTGAAGTTCATTTCACACACCAAGTTCCCCAAGAAGGTGCTGCTGTGGCTGACAATCAGCGAGAAAGGACAATTTCGCTCCGGACTGGCCGTGAACGGGGAAATTTATAGTACGAAATGCCTGCCGGAAGTTGCATCGTTCGTCAAGAAATATCATAAGGGTGAAGACGCGATGTTCTGGCCGGATCTGGCGTTGTTTACCGTTCCGGTAGTGATGAAGCTTTGGCTTGCTCGACCACAGCTGCATATTACCTGCCAAACCAAATATTTTTTGGGATACTTGGTCTTTTCTTCATCCTGAAATGCTCCTCTTCGCCGTTCCGTTGCATGGCAGTATAATAAGACATTCCGGGAAGCTGGCTAACGTCTTCCAGCACATAAGTTTAATCGTCCCTTATCACGCAGAAAAACGTCAAATATTCGAGATAGGACTTGCGAGCTCGAGTTTTAGCCGTCACATTCTGTTTATCATTACGAATCGGTACAGTTTGCACCTTGAACGACTTCATACCTTGCCGGTGCTTGGAGGTATGCTCGAAAGCTGGGGACATTTTTATTTTTATAGCCACACGTACTGAAAGATTTGGTATCTTCTGCAATAATTGCTTCACCTTCGCGTCCTTCTGGTGATTCCTGAGATCCGTTTTTCTCGCTCCCAGCCTTTCTGGCTGTTGTCAAACGTGTATCGAAAGATTTAAGAACGTTATGGACAGTGCTTGTAGGAAAACTTTAGCTTTTTTGCAAGTTTTCTTACTGACAGATCCGGATTTTCATTGCGACCGCACACAATTGCTTTTCGCACTTGCTCTTCTTTCGACACCATCTTCGATCTGAAAGCTTGTAGTATCACCAAAAATTGATTTTACACAATGTACAGACATACGTTCATGAAATATTTCACGCGATGATGAAGTATTTCCAGAGATATACGTATTTGGGGGTGTCCAGATTTTGTCGCGAACAATCCATAATCATTATTTAAACCAGCGCTTATGTGATAGGGAACATAGTTACTCGTTTCAACAGGAATTCAGGTGTAGGAAAGTAGGCGTTAAAATTAAATATATTTGCTTAACTTTTATGATCGTTCGATAACACAAATGTTTTTGAATCCTAGAGGGTTTGAGCTGTTTAGTGGAATACCTGTAACTAGAAATTAGAAGAAGAATTAGTATCTTCCATTCAATCCAACTACCTTGCTTATCTTCAACAGATACGCGTATTTCGTCTACAATGTGCAGACTTCTTCAGTGTCTCGTACTAATAACCCGACTGGACAGTCGAGTTATTAGTACGAGACACTGAAGAAGTCTGCACATTGTAGACGAAATACGCGTATCTGTTGAAGATAAGCAAAGGTAGTTGGAATTAAATGGAAGATACTAATTCTTCTTCTAATTTCTAGTTACAAATGTTTTTGTTAATACGTCATCATACTAGCAATTGTACCCGTGAGTATATAGTTCGATGGTTCAAAGACTAGGCTATAGCAATATTATTTTTTTCATCATACTGGCATAACTCTATAGGGTTCCTAAATTTTTCAGCGGTAAACAATAATGTGATATAAGGTGTGGCCCATTTAGAATTGGAACACCTAATTTACCTAATGTTGGGTACTAACGTTTCAACTGGCATGGGTAAAATTTTCCTAATGAATTTTTGAATTAATTGGGTGAAATTTTTTTTGAATATAGACACCTAATGATCATTTTTTTCTAACAGAATATTTAAACACACGGACAAATAGTTAAATCGATCATTATTATTTGTCAATATCGGTACAATCTATATAATAAAAATGAGTTGGGGTTTCCTTTGTCACGATTTAACTCGCGAGCGGAAAGACCGATCGGCGTGAAATTTTGTATGCAGAGTTTTTTGGGACCGGAAAACAATCTTATGATGGTTTGAGACCCCTCCCTTCACTGAAAAGGGGGGCTCCCATACAAGTGAAACACAAATTTCTACACAACTCGAGAATTAATCAAGCAAAAGAAACCAAATTTAGCATCTGTGAGTTTTTGAAGGCGAAAAAGATTTTTATGGTAGCTTGAGAACCCTCCCCATCATAAAAAGGGGGGCTCCTATACAAATAAAACACAATATTCTGCCTAACTCGGGAACTAATCAAGCAAACGGAACAAAATTTAGCATGTGGTGATTTTTTAAGACAAAAAATGTTTCAATGTTGGTTTGAGACCCCTTCCCTTTCCTAAGGGGGGGGGGGGGCTCCGATACAAATGCAATACACTATTCTGAATGACTCGAGAACTAATCAAGCAAATGAAACCAAATTTAGTATGTGGTGGTTTTTGAAGACAAAAAATTGTTCTATGTTGATTTGAGACCCCTCCCCTTTCTGAAAAGGGGGGGGGACCTATTCAAATGAACCGCAAATCCTTGCATAATTCGAGAACTAATAAGAGAAATGGAACCAAACCAAACCGTGTGGAAGTTTTTGAAGGAGGGAAATGTTTCTATGGTGATTTGAGACTCTTCCGTCATATGAGGAGGAAAGGGGAGGGGGTGATCTCAAACAAATGGAACCCAAATTTCTGCATAACTCGAGAAATAATCAAGCAAATGGAACCAAATTTGGAATGGACGAGATTTTTAAGGCATGAAATGTTTTTATGGTGGTTCAAAGCCCCTCCTCCCTCTTTAAAGGGGGGCTCTCATACAAATGTACCAAATTTCAACCAAACATGAGAACTATACCTACTGCTTTGCAAATTTGTATTCAGTGGTTTTTGGGTCCGGGAAAGCATCTTATGATAGTTCGAGAGCCCTCCCGCTTCTAAAAAGGGTGGGATCCCATGCAAATGAAAAACAAATTCCTGCATAACTCGAGAACTAATCAAGCAAATGGAACCAAAATTGGTATGGGTGAGTTTTTGAAGGCAAGAAATGTTTTTGTGGTAATTTAAGACCTCCCCTCACTCTGAAAAGGGATACATACATACGAAACACAAATTTAAACCAAACATGAGAACTATCGTTACCGCTATGCAAATTTGTCTGCAGGGGTTTTTGGGCCCGGGAAAGGATCTTATTATAGTTCAACACCCCTCTCGCCTTTAGAAAGGGGGCTCTCATGCAAATGAAAAACTATTTTTTGCACAACTCAAGAGCTAATCAAGCAAATGGAACCAAATATGGCATGTGGAGGTTGTGTAGGCAAGAAATGTTTCTACGGTGGTTTGAGACCCCAAGCAAAAGAAACCAAATTTAGCATGTGTGAGGTTTTAAAGGCAAGAAAGGTTTCTATGATGGTTTCAGATTCCTCTTCGCCCTGAAAGGGGGGGGCTCCTATACAAATCAAATACAATATTCTGTATAACTCGAGACCTAATCAAGCAAATTGAACCAAATTTGGTATGTGGAGGTTTTTGTAGATGAATACTGTTTCAATGCTAATTTGAGACCCCTCCCTTTTCTGAAGGGGGGGGGGGTTCCTAAACAAATGAAACACAAATTTATGCATAACTCGAGAACTAATCAAGAAAATGGAACTAAATTTGGCATATGGAAGTTTTTGAAGGAGAGAAATGTTTCTATGATGATTTGAGACCCCTCCGCCTTCTAAAAGTGGAGGAAGGGATCTCCCATATAAATGAAACACAAATTTTTGCATAACTCGAGAACTAATCCAGCAAATGGAACCAAATTTGGCATATGGAGGTTTTTGATGGAGAGAAATGTTTTTATGGTCATCGAGACTCTTCCGCCTTCTGAAGGGGGGGGGGGGGGACTCTCATACAAATGAAACACAAATTTCTGCATAACTTGAGAACTAATAAAGCAAATGGAATCAAATTTGGCATGTGGAATTTTCTAAAGGAGAGACATATTCCTTAAGGTTTAAGACCACTTAATAAGGGGGTCCCATAGAAATGAAACGCAATTTTCTGCATAACTCGAGAACTAATAAAGCAAATGGAATCCAATTTGGCATGTGGATTTTTTTGAAGGTCAGACATATTTCGATGGTGGTTTGAGACCCCTTTTCCCTCTGAAAGGGGGGGGGGAGCTCTCATACAAATGAAACGCAATTTTCTGCATAACTTGAGAACTATTCAAGTAAATTAAACCACATTTGGCATGTGGGGTTATTGGAAACAGGATTTTTATTTATATTAAAATGGATTTCTGTCTGACTATCTGTCTGACCGATCGGAGTGAAAATATGTATGCAGGTATTTTTGGGGCTGGGGAAGGTTCTTATGATTGTTTGAGACCGCTTTTCCCTTCCGGCTCGCATACAAATTAAACACAAATTTCTGCATAGCTTGAGAACTAATCAAGCAAATGGAATCAAAAATGGTATGCGGGGTTTTTTGAATGCAAGAAATATTTCTATGGTGAATTCAAACACAAGTTTCAACCAATCCTGAGAATTATCCAGGTAACTAAGCCACAAACTGTGTATTGTCTGGGTAAGAAGAATGTTCTGATAGAAGTTTGAACTCCTTATTACTCAAAAAAAACTCATTAAAAAAAGTGTCAGTTCTATGTAATGTTCATTCATTTAGTTGCAGGCGTAGCAACGCTCGCACCGGGATCAGATAGTAAAACAATAAAACAGCTCATAAGAAATAGCGTTGCTAACAATGCTGCCATTTCGTGGATTTGCATAACCGGGTAACCGAAGAGAACCGCAACGAGCAAATATTGCGTCCGCAGTCGACCACACTAACAAATAAATGACAATCGCAAACACCGCCGACGGTTGCTACAATTTTTAACCAAAATTAAGTTAAAAATACTCAACCGTTCATTGCGCGAGGAGGATTGAGTAGCTTCAACTTACAATTGAGTTGTTTTGGTCTTCAAATTAAAATATAAACAAATTCGGTTTGGAAATAACAGTTTACAATAGTTAATGGTTCTCATCAAATTTTCAAACATTGTTGACAATATAAATATATAAGCAAATAACGAATGACAATATTGTAATTCGCAACGTAAACAAACCTGCCAAATAAAGGGTGTATTCGATAAAAATGGCACACACATATATACTCATCAAAATTAAACTGATTATCGGATTTTCTTGAAATTTTCAGGGAATGAAGAACTACTGATGAGTTTTGATTTACAACATTTGTTTTATTCAATTTCGTCTCCCATCCCGAATGCCCGCACCTTCCTTTTCACTCCACCCATCAAATTTTGTACAACCGATTTTCCCAGTGTTTTTGTTGTTTTTACCCAAATTTTCTTCAATTCTAGCTCTGTTTTTATAGTTTTGGGATGTTTGCGAAGTTCCGTTTTCATAATTGCCCAGAATTTTTCAATTGGACGAACTTCCGGTGAATTTGGTGGGTTCATATCCTTTGGCACACAATTGACTCCGTTGGCTCGGTACCACTCCAATACGTTTCGAGCGTAGTGGCAGGATGCTAGATCAGGCCAAAACAGAGTTGATCCTTTGTGCTTCTTAATGAATGGCAAGAGACGCTTCTTAAGGCACTCTTCCGTGTAAATCGCACCGTTTATTGTTCCGGAAGTGATGAAGGGAGCACTTATTTCACCACATCCGCAAATCGCCTGCCAGATTAGAAACTTCTTTGCAAATTTCGATAGTTTCTTCTTTCGAACATCCTCCGGAACATCGAACTTCGACTTGGCAACGAAATATTCTTGCCCAGGAAGTTGACGGAAGTCGTCCTTGACGTATGTTTCGTCATCCATCACGATGCAACCGGATTTGGTGAGCAGCTTCGTGTGAAGTTTCCGGGCGCGGGTTTTCGCAGTGATGTTTTGTTTTTCATTCTGGTTTGGGGCTTTTTGCCTTTGTAAACATGTAACCCAGCACGCTTCATGGTTTTCTGCACAAAACCGACTGACACCTTAGACTTTTTAGCGACATCTCGAATTGACATGTTTGGACGGTTCTTGAATTGTTGTACGACTTTCCTGGCCATTTTACAGACCATTGGACAACTTTTACGACCACTCCCTTCCTTCCTTTCGACACTCAGATGCTCCTTTAAGGTTCTTATTACACGAGACACAGTTGTATTTGCAATTCCAAGCCTTTTAGCAATCCACCGGTGGGACGCCCCTGGATTTTTATTGTGAGTGCACACAATTTTCTCACGGACAATTTCTTGTTTCGACGACATGACTAGAACTACTGAATGTATAACTATGAAACTTGGCAGATGTAAATAATACACTATGGATAAGATCTACTCAAATTTCTAGGTTTTTTACTCATACGATTCAAAAGTTACAGAAGATTTTCTGAGTGCCATTTTTATCGAATACACCCTTTAAATTTATGTGTGTGCCATTTTTATCGAATACACCCTTTACACGTAAATTTGGCACGTATGATTTGGCAAGACATCTGTAGCTGCGGTAGAGAGACCAAGGTTTCCATCACAGATAAGACATTTAATTCAGAGCTGTACAGAATGGAATGTCTCCAAAAGCGAATTTTGCCATTCATCAGATCACACAAAGAACATGCCATGTTTTGGCCAGATCTTGCAAGCTGTCATAACAGTAAACCAGTGCTACAGTGGTATGAAACCAACGGGATTCAGTTTATAGTGAAAGAACTCAACCCACCAAACTGCCTCCAGCTCAGACCGATAGAGAGATTTTGGGTTATTATGGAGAGAAAGCTGAAGGTGAATGGCAGTGTCGTAAAAAGTACCAATGAATTGCAACCAAGTGGAATAAGATTGTCAAAACGATGGATGAGAATAATGTGCGCCGGTTGGTGAATGATTTTTTTTGCATTTTCCCTCTAAAGTTCAAATAAAGTCCAACATTTAGCTTAAATTAGAATACTATTTTGTTAATCTAGGGAAGCGGAACATATCTTGAGCTCAAAAGCAGACCTTCAGTAGAAATCGGTGAATATGCACTGAATACCAAACACTGAGTACACAAGTTATTCACAATTTACGTTCACTTACCGTTAATAGTTTAGCAACACACAAAACATTCGATCTTTATAATTTTCTTTCAATTTAATATGGAAAAGTTGTCACTGCTATGTATCTATTTAAATAATATCACGAAAAACATTAATCCTTTCTGTGTCCATATGTTAATCGTACTTATTTTAATCAAGAAAAAAATACAAACAAGCTAACGCTCTCCACTACTACACCCAAGAATGAAGTGGATCATTTGACAGCACTTCACGTGTATTGGGTAGCATGCTTATAACCAAGACAAAATGAAAGGGTTTACTTGTTAATCTTCCATGAGAATATTGACAACAAGACTCACCATAACGTTGGGCATAGAATGCTCTATGAATGATTGAACACGCACACTAGCGTTGATTTGAATGTTATACAGTATGTGAGCAGTGCCGCCAAATTCAACAGAGATGGAAATATATTATTAAATGTGGAATTTTATTTCTCGGTAAATATTGAAAAATTCTACAATTAAAAGTTTGTTATTATTTATTTAATTTATGGAAAAAAAAATAGTTCAACTTTGTGCGATTTCTAGCACTTCCACAAAAAAGGTGATATTGAAGTACTGCCAATCTCATTTCATTCGAATAAAAGTCATAATAAAATAGTTTGGCAACATCAAGCGATTACGTCGATTGTAAAAACGGTTCAGAATAGGTGCAAGAGTATTTAAATTATTGTGAAAATTAATCCCATAGTTTTCTAGTATTTTATCACGTATTCGTAGATTGGCGTGTTGCTAATGTAATAAGTGAAGTGTGAAAATGTGTGAGGATATAGTGCAATTAAAAAGAAAACTTGGAATCTGGCTTGAGTATATTCCTTAGTAAGGTTAGATCAATGCGACGAATTTGTAGTCAAAGCTAAGAAATTGTGTTAAAAATCATACTGCTCATTATTTTTAGGAAATTCAAGTCTCTGAAACGTTTTTGTTGCTTTTTATTATATTCAAGACCTAATTGTATTTGCCAGGATTACATATTCTTGGTTACTGCGTCCATTTATTGAAGAAATTTAACATCTTTTTATGTTTGAAGTTGGATGGCTGCAGAATGTGATGAATATATGGACTATAATGAGCATAGGTTCCGCTTTCCTATATCCAAAATATGCGCAATACTCTATGTTCCAATTCTAACTGTGCCACACCTTAAAGATATATTTAATAGTTTAAAGCCTTATTTTAAAGTACAGAAACAGTCATTCGACGTCCAATACGACACGAACAAATCATACCCGATAAGTTGTGTTGGCATTTGACATTCCATGAATATGTTTGCTACTTGGGCAATAGAACGTCTCATTATGTAAGTTACATAAACATCTTACTACCTGTCTTTTGAACTTCTAGTTTTTACGACGTTGGCTTAAATCATTTAAAATTATCATAATTTCGCACAGTGAGCTCAAGATTGCATCTGAAATGGGTTGAATCCCACCCAATCCATCAATCGGCAAAAATTCTATGACATGCATTAAACATACCTAAAACATTCAAATCTCCGACTGCAGTTCTTAAACCGCTCTTGGTTCTAGCCTTTTTCCTTCATCGGTGATGATGAATGACCCTGGTGATAAATTGAGCATAAATTAAACCACCTGAGCTGAGCACAATGTGTTGACAAGATTAACTAACAGTGATAGAAACAGCCACATATAATAAGAGATCACGAATAAAATTAATTTTCACTCTTCACCCCAGTCTTGACTTGGGTGTTATCTAATGGCATTCAGTAAGTAGTCTCATAAATTATTCCCTTGTTTTTTTTCTCACTACCATATCCTGTATCAGCTGCCCAACCATTTATATTGCTATTGCTGCTTGGGTTGACTGTTGTGTTGTCTGAATTGAGCTAACTGCTACTGTGCTGAGTAACACAAATAAGTGAGAAATGTTCAATGACCATAGGGTACATGAGTGGTGTACTATACGCAACTTTCAATACGAAAGGGTCCCTATTAAATCACAACGAGAAGATTTCCACCGACCAGTGATAAATCCAGTACCTTTAACTTGGCAGAAGTGTTTACCTTGCGAACCCAAGCTTCGTCACTGCATGCAGCTACCGTGGAAGGTATTCGTTGAACACGCATGAAAAAAAAACATGTACGCCCAGCAGCGCTGTTAGATTCAAAATGTGCATGTGCGCGGACACCCAACAAGCTTCTCGTGGTGCAGTGGAACATCTGCATTTGCACCTACCTACCGCATCAAACCAACCGAAAGCTCCCCACAGCAACCAGTGGAAAGTATTTTTATTGAAATACTATATTGAAACGAAAAATTTAATAAATGCTGTTTTACCGAGTGTAGTAGCAGTGTGGTCGAGCGAACATCGGTACCGCACCATCGCACCGGATGAACGCAGTAATTATTTTATCTATAAACGTTGATCGACTGCGCCAGCACCACACCATAGAGCAACATATTTCGAGCGGTGTGCAATTTCACGTAAATCAACCGAGTCATCCGCGTGGAGATTTTTCACCGGTTTTGGGTCGCTGCTGTGGTTTTCAGTTAGAGCACTCTCTCATGAGTTGTAGTTCATTATATTTAATTAATATTCCTCCCAGCACTTGATGGGAAATTGAACGAGTTCAATTAATTCTGGAAGTTCATAATTTTATGCAGCCGAGTTGAATTGATGTGATTAAAAATGGAGAAGTGGTGTAGACTTATTCAAGTGGTCTTTCGGTTTCCTAGACACTGGAAAAAGAGGAGGTCTTTTCATTTCTCACCTTCTGGTGACTTCTGTCGGAGTGATGGTGGGCGCAGGTACTCCACACCGAACGGTAATTAATAATTAATGAGCGAATTAAATATGAATAATCCTAGGCGTAGAAGTGATGGGAGATGCGTTGACTGGCAACTTGGAATCGCCATTTTGAGTGATTGAAGCCATTTTTCCTACCGGTGCTCAATTGAGACTAATTATGCTCTCATTACGTCGATGAATGATAATGCAGGGTGCAATGTGAAGGTTGTGCCACGGAACAGCATAATTGTCGGCAATAACAAGCGGAGAAGCTTCCAAATGGGAATAACGAAAAAATGAAACGTTGCATGAAGCACAAAGCAATGCATCATAAAACGTAAACTTCTCGCTTACAATGGTATATTGTTTGCTAATTTGTCGATTATGGGTGGTGCGGTGGAGGTTGTGGTGTGCTCTCGGTTGGAAAATTATAAGCGAGCCTGAATGAGGTGTTTGTTTTTTTTTTCTTTCCTGGAATCGTGTAACAGTGGTTAAATGCGCTGGAAAGCTCTTGTAATCGTTTGGTAGAAAATACGATACAACAAGTGTGTTCAATATATAAAATCAAGGAACTCAAATGATCTCGAATTTTTAGAGGACTTTGCTATGAACGGTTAACATAGAAAGGATCCCCTGTAAAGTAGGGACCAAAATTGTCAAATTGGATTAATTTGCTTGTAAAATGCTTTTTGTTGTACACACATTTCTTTCAAGGTGACTGAATTCATCTACCAATGGTAAGATTTAACCTTATTTAATTTAATTTATGATGTGATTCACGGTCACTGGCCACATCAAGGAAGGTTTCGAAACCTCGTCCTTATAATGAGTGCATTAAAAAAATCGACTTAATGTTCCAATTTTTCATTCGATTACCCATGCGGTCGGTCCACCGGTTTGCAGTCAATATATACTACAGGTCCAGCTACAATGGGGAGCGCAACGGCGCGTTGCGGCAGCTTTGACAGTTTATCCACATATTTTATGTCAAAAGATGCCGCACCGCGCCGTTGCGCTCCCCATTCAGCTGGCTCAAAGCTTGTTCGCCTCAAAATCTGGACACCCCTTAATACGTATATCTCTGGAAATAATTTATCAACGCGTGAAATATTTCGTAGACTGATGAACGTATGTCTGTTCATTGTGTAAAATAAATTTCTGGTGACACTACAAGCGTTTAGATCGAAGATCGTATCGAAAAAAGAGCAATTGCGAAAAGCAATTGTGTGCGGTCGCAATGAAAATCCGGATCTGTCAAAAATGTTATTAAATTGAGTAAACTCGTGTAAATTAATCGGGAGTGATCTCTTATATCATCTGTCGAACCGTTCTGAACAGCTGTGAGAATATCACCATGGATATCTCTCATGCGGATTGCATGTGACTTGACCTGCATCACTGATTTAAGCTTTTCAAAAGCCGAAAAAACTAGGATAACCTAGGGCATGTACACTAAAAAAAATGCACCATTTTTATCCGTGTGTAACTTTTGTGTCCGTAGGTAAAAATTGATGAAAATCTGTGTATAACTAGTTTGGAGTATATTGTTTACATGTACAAAATTTCATAACAAGAAGAAAATCGAAAGAAAATTTTGCGCGCCGTCATGAAAAATCCGGCTGCGACCAGGAGATGGATCGTAAGACAACTGGAAATCACCCATACAACTGTGTTTCGGGTGGTAAACTCGTTTAAGGAGTCCCAGACGACCGAGCGGCGGGCTGGAAGTGGAAGAAAATCGAAGACAGCTGACCCTGTGAAGGCCGGAAGGCGTTGGCTTATTTCAAGTGTAATCCGAACCTTTCGATTCGCTACATTGCTCTAAAGGTAGAATGTTCCACCAGTTTCGTTCAGTAAACCATGAAACGAGCTGGGCTTCGTGTATTCAAGGTTCGCAAGGCACCGAACCGGCGTAATCAACAAGGAAGCTGTATCGCAAGGAAGCTGTATCGAGAGTGGTTAACGAAACCAATGTGTGTGGTTATGGATAACGAAACCTACTTCAAAGTAGACAGAAGGAAGACGAAAGTGGACAAATTTGTCAAAAAGTACTTGCTCTGGCAGGCCATATGCCAATGCGGTAAAGCGTACATCACATCGGGTACCATCAACAGCGAAATTTACCGCACCGAGTGCCTCCAGAAGCGACTGTTGCCCTTCCTGCGGTCTCACGGATGCGAGACATTACTTTGGCATCATGCCATTACGCGCGATCGACGTTGGATTGGTACAGAGACAATTACGTTGTTTTTGTACCAAAAACCGCCAACCCCCCAAATTCACCAGAGATTCGTCCGGTGAAAAGATTTTGGGCCATAATGAAGGCCAAAGTTTGAAAATCGTCCAAGGTGCTTAAGAACGAGCTGGAGTTGGAGAAAGAATGGATGAAAGTCACCAAAAAGCTCCACCATTGCACAAAATGTGATGAGGGGTCTTAAAGGAAAGGTGCGGGCTTTCGGCGATGGAAAAGAAATTGAATAAAGTAATTATGCATTTCCTAAAATTTTCAAGAAAATTTGACTTAAAATAAATTTTGGTCGAACACTTTTGTCTACTGCATTTTTTTTTCGAGTACAGGCCTTACCCTCGATCGTGAAGTAGTCTGGAAGTGGACTTGATGCATCCCACAAAGGGTTTTCAGGCTTGGGAAGTGATCCCGGATAAAAAAATCCGATAGATTTACAGTTGAATATATTGTAACCATACAATAGAATCTATTGTATGTACAATTAATTGTATTGTTCACAACAATAAAATGGCAATCGGAGTTATTGTTACCACAATAGAATCAAATGTTAATTAAGGCATCGACAATAGAAAAGGGGGGTTGTTATGTACCTAAACTATAGAAAAAATCATTATTTTTGGAACAAAATTCAGCCAATTACAATTAACTGTATTGTTTCACAATTGTTGAAAATCCTAGAATATGGACTGAATTGTAGATCTATTGTAATGACAAAATGCATTTTTCATTTATCTGATTTATGAACAATAAGATTCATAGTCAGAAATAGATGTAAATGTGATTTTATAATATTGAATTGTAATTGTATGGTTATTTTTATCCGGAATAAGTGCTCTCAAAAAGACGGATTAAAACTGGTTATTGTTATCTGTCTTGATCCTTCATCAGAGTAAGATTTAATTTATAAATGAAGAACGGTATATTGCCCTAATAGCCCGTTCGTACTATAACCTATATTACGTGATATATAGAATCTTCATATCAGCATCTATGCATCTAGTTATCACTGAAAATAATGTTCTTGGCATTTGATATCAAGATACTCTATATCACGTAATATAGATTGTAGCACAGAGAGCAGACGTTCATCTTTGTTCTACGACTTGTGTAAAACATTTAATCGACATTTCAAATGTATGTCGTTAGATGCCTGGTAGGCGGCGCTGCAGTTGTGCCATAACTGTCATGTCAATATTTATAAATAAAAAGCCTATTTATAAATAAAAAGCCTATAAGAAGCCATCACCTGAAATGTTTTGTTTGTTTTCTCTGCTTTTTATACCGGCAGCCTATATTAACTTTTACACACGGTTTAAAAAAAAGATATATGGACTTCAATGTCTATTCTCTGTGGTTGTAGTGCAAACGGAGTGGAACCAATTTTATTTTCAAAAAACCTTTCTAACACAACTCAAATGACAACGACAAAATGTACTAAATATGTATTACATAACATATACCAGAGAAAGGGAGGGACCACCAGGGTGAACTTGCATTTGGAAGGAAATTTTCTTCCCTATATTCTCTGGTTTCGTGTTAGTGACTCTGCTTACGGGCCCGCTCAAAAGTTTTTGGCCCTTCATACAGGAGATGATCACAAGCAACAATAGAATCCTGATCAAATAGTCTTTTAAGATTATTCCACTGCTATGGAAAGTAACCTTGCTACGATAAATGCTAATATTACATTATTATCATCATCATCATCATCATCATCATCATCATCATCATCATCATCATCATCATCATTATCATCATCCATATTTATCCCGAAAATACCCATATTATTGCATATTCAACATAGTTTTCTTACACCGATGGCGGCCATCTTGGACAAAAAAAAAAAGAAAGAACCAAATGCACGACGCTGAGTTACAACTGTGTGCTTAAGGAGCGGCCTATAACAAATCTGCAGTGGGAATAGAGTTGTTCGCAACTCTCATGTGGCTTTCTTGTCTTGCTTCAGCCATTGAAAAAGGAATTGAACTGGGATGTGCTTTCAACAAAAGCTTTTTATAGAGCTTATAGAGTATCAACGAATTTCCAGTTTTAGTTCTGTGATCACTCCTTATCTAACCAAAATTGTTTATACAGTTTGATAGAATCTACAATGAACACATTTAAGGAGGTTAAAATTCCATATCCGAAAAAAATGGGATAAATCAAGCGGTTTATCGGAAACATTACTTTACCTTAGCATTTAAGGTTATTAAGATTAACTGTGGTTTGCAGCAAATGTCAACCGGGTCAAGTAAAAATAAAGTAAAGAGGCTTTGAAACTCCTGAAACAAAGTTGAAGCTGCAAAAAATGAGAAACTTTATTTGCCTTTCCTACAATCAAATGTTTACAGATTTTTTTTCAAACTAGATAATTTCATTAAAAAAAGACAGTATCATAAATTTTGGGAAATTTTTATAAGCTTAAGCTAGAGACACACCGTTTTCATGCTGACGGCGATGTGAAGTAGGAGTAGACGCTAACGTCTATCTATCTATTTTAGCTTTTCAGGCATATTGCTTGCTCTCAACTTAGTGTTCTACAGTGTGTTTCAAAATATGTGTCACCTTTTTTCAGTCTTGGTTAATTTCAGCTGGGTGATTTAAACCGGGGAATTTATAAGACCCGTTTTGAGTGTTTTCTTTTGACAGCTTATCGCTGAAGAGAAACAAGCGATTTCGTTTGTTTATGTTTATTAGCTACCATGGAAGCCATACAGGAGCAAGTTTTAAAATTACATCTGCAAAAGCTTAGACCGTGTAAATAGCCTTAACCAGTTCGGAGTGCGTAAGCGTTTTGTTTTTCGCACCTTGACGAACTGCCAGAAGAAGAAAAAGATCAAATAAGTGAGTGAGCGAATAAGACGTAATCTGGCCGTAATTTGAGCAAACAATTTTTAATGTCCCCTGCTTTAATGAACAGGCTCCTCAGACATGATCTGGAATGCAATCCGGGTTCACGGGTTGACGAAGCGTCGATAGCAAGCCAGTGTCCAAAGGAACAGAAATCTTTTGGTTCGGCACGGTGACTGCGAGATTTTATTTTTGGATGAAAAGCTCTGCCTCCCTCAGGACAGTCATAATCAACAAAATGAGCATGTTTATAGCAAAAGTCTTGCCAATATTCCAAGAGATAAACTAGCTTTAGAACGCTATCAGAATGTATCGAAAATCATAGTATGGGGGGCCGTTTAAAACTTCCTCTCATTTTCATAGAAGCTAACGTAAAAATCAACACTGAATATTAAATCGAGCAGGTTTTGAAGAACCATCTGCTTCCTCATGCTTCAATGCTGTATGGGAATAAACCAACAGGACTCAGCTCCAGCTCACAAGGCAAAGAAGATACAAGCGTGGTGCGCGGAAAATTTGCCCGATTTTATCACAAGCCAAGAATGGCCTGCATCTTCACCGGATCTCAACCCACTTGACTACTTTGTTTGGGGTTATATGTAAACTGATTGGTGAAAAGGCCAGTGGAGGTTTAGACACACGAAAAATTGATTAAATGAAAAAAGAAAAAGTTTTTAGCTTTCTACATCTCCACTGATCGTCCCTATAATTCTGGCGGGAAAATTACTTGTTTTCGCCATTTTGTAGATTTCCGCCTTTTCACCAAACAGTGCACAGTGGGAAAAAACAGACCCGAATTCCCACAGATGAGACGCCGCTGGATTGGCTGCTTGAAGTATATCATTTCTTATGTGAAATTTGCCAAAAAATTGAATGATGCCATTTTCAGCCTGCGCCGAGCCCGGGAAATTGTCCATTTTACCCCATTTACCCCTCAAAATATGTCTTTTTGAGTTGGCTTCAATGTTACTACAATCACCGGTGAATGGTTTGCTAGCATAGAATCCTATTTCATATTAAAAACTCTGGAGAATCGAATGGTGCAAGTTTCATTCAGTTCCGAGCTCAGAAAGTGGCTTATTTTGCCCAATTTCCCCATTAATTTGAGATTTTCTTGTTCGTACCCTTTCAGCAACAATCGCTGCCAAAGTTTTTAGCTGAAAATAGCCTATCTTGCGTGAAAAAGTCTAAGAAATCGAATGGTGTTGTTCTCGTTTAGTTATAGAATCGATAAACTGTCCATTTTGAACCATTTAACCCTATCTTTGTGTGCTTTTAAGCTTTTATTCATATATTTACAATCGCCGCTGAATTTTTTACATGAAAGAAACCATGTCGTACGTGAAAAACTCAAAGAAATCGAATGGTGCCATTTTCAGCCTGCGCCGAGCCCGGGAAATTGTCCATTTTACCCCATTTACCCCTCAAAATATGTCTTTTTGAGTTGGCTTCAATGTTATTACAATCACCGGTGAATGGTTTGCTAGCATAGAATCCTATTGCATATTAAAAACTCTGGAGAATCGAATGGTGCAAGTTTCATTCAGTTCCGAGCTCAGAAAGTGGCTTATTTTGCCCAATTTCCCCATTAATTTGAGATTTTCTTGTTCGTAGCCTTTCAACTACAATTTTGGCTACAAACAGCCTATCTTACGTGAAAAAGTCTAAGGAATCGAATGGTGTTGTTTTCGTTTAGTTACAGAAGTTTTCATGGCGCCCCATGTTTCTTGCAAAATAGTTTATAGCTTCTAATATATAAACAGTACGTTTTAATTATTTTCAGACCTCTAAGTATTTATCAAATGCGCATATACTTTTTTCATAGTTCTATATTGGTTTTGGCCATTTTGAGACTTCCGAGCAGCCTTGTTTCATTCGCATATTTAAGAAGAAGTGGAGCAAAATAGGCTACTTTCTGGTTTCGGAACTAAATGAATTCTGCACAGTAGGGGTTTAATGGGGTAAAATGGACCATTTCCCGGGCTCGGCGCAGGCTGAAAATGGCACCATTCAATTTTTTGGCAAATTTCACATAAGAAATGATATATTTCAAGCAGCCAATCCAGCGGCGTCTCATCTGTGGGAATTTGGGTCCGTTTTTTCCCACTGTGCAGTGGGTTGAAAATTTGCCCATTAATTTTTTTTCCAGAAGACCGACAGCATATGTGACCTTTAATAGGTTATGCGGTAAAGTACCCCGTACCCGGTTCACCCCGGAATAATGCAAAGCTGTTTAGTTGAAAAAATGTGGAAAGAAATAAACAGACTAAGACAGAGTTGTTTAAATAAATAAAAAATAATAAATAAAAAAAATTAAATAAATAAATAAATAAATAAATAATAACTAAATAAATCAATGAATAAATAAGCCAATAAATAAGTAAATCAATAAATATATGCATGAAAGAATGAAAAAATAAATAAATACATAATCTCATCTCAATAGCAGGAGCAACAACAAATCACAAAGTAAATATTTTGATAGACGGGATACCAACCAGGGGGTCTACAATTAACTGCAAGCCTCATGCAACTGGTCAAGCCACGGATACAATCTGAGGTGAGCACTACATGGGCCATCTTTTGGACAGTACAGTTAATTAAAGGGTGTATTCGATAAAAATGGCACCCACATATATACTCATCAAAATTAAACTGATTATCGGATTTTCTTGAAATTTTCAGGGAATGAAGAACTAATAATGAGTTTTTATTTACAACATTTGTTTTATTCAATTTCGTCTCCCATCCCGAATCCCCGCACCTTCCTTTTCACTCAAGCCCATCAAATTTTGTACAACCGATTTTCCCAGTGTTTTTGTTGTTTTTACCCAAATTTTCTTCAATTCTAGCTCTGTTTTTATAGTTTTGGGATGTTTGCGAAGTTCCGTTTTCATAATTGCCCAGAATTTTTCAATTGGACGAAGTTCCAGTGAATTTGGTGGGTTCATATCCTTTGGCACAAAATTGACTCCGTTGGCTCGGTACCACTCCGATACGTTTCGAGCATAGTGGCAGGATCCTAGATCAGGCCAAAACAGAGTTGATCCTTTGTGCTTCTTAATGAATGGCAAGAGACGCTTCTTAAGGCACTCTTCCGTGTAAATCGCACCGTTTATTGTTCCGGAAGTGATGAAGGGAGCACTTATTTCACCACATCCGCAAATCGCCTACCAGATTAGAAACTTCTTTGCAAATTTCGATAGTTTCTTCTTTCGAACATCCTCCGGAACATCGAATTTCGACTTGGCAACAAAATATTCTTGCCCAGGAAGTTGACGGAAGTCGGCCTTGACGTATGTTTCGTCATCCATCACGATGCAACCGGATTTGGTGAGCAGCTTCGTGTAAAGTTTCCGGGCGCGGGTTTTCGCAGTGATGTTTTGTTTTTCATTCCGGTTTGGAGCTTTTTGCACTTTGTAAACATGTAACCCAGCACGCTTCATGGTTTTCTGCACCAAACCGACTGACACGTTAGACTTTTTAGCGACATCTCGAATTGACATGTTTGAATTGTTGTACGACTTTCCTGGCCATTTTACTGTCCGTTGGACCAACTTTTACGACCACTCCTTCCTTCCATTTGGACACTCAGACGCTCCTTGAAGGTTCTTATTACACACAGTTGTATTTGCAATTCCAAGCCTTTAGCAATCCACCGGTGGGACGCCCTGGATTTTGATTGTGAGTGCACACAATTTCTCACGGACAATTTCTTGTTTCGACGACATGACTGGAACTACTGAATGTATAACTATGAAACTTGGCAGATGTAAATAATACACTATGGATAAGATCTACTCAAATTTCTAGGTTTTTTACTCATACGATTCAAAAGTTACAAAAGATTTTCTGTGTGCCATTTTTATCGAATACACCCTTTATAAACACCCTTAAGCTACGAAATGAAAAACAAACGTCACTCAAACACTAAACAAAACGGAGAAAGATACTTTTTGATTATTCCGAGCAACAACGACGGCACATTACAAAAATATTTACAAATTTTTCACGTGTCTATGCCTCTACTGGCCATTTCACCAATCAGTTTATTGTTACCTAAAAGTGATTGGTCACAGACGTATGGCTCATATCTTCATATGCATTTAAGAGGACAGATTTGATCTGCTGTGGATCTGTTTTATAAGATTGTGCTTAATTATTCAACCTTTGACGAATCATTGGCAATTTATTTATGGTACATTTTCAATAATATATGGGTCACAAGCATATATTTTAGTGTACAAAATTTGCATTGCATGGATTAGTATTGATAGTTTAAGGAAAGTTATTGATCCTTTTATAGATGATCTGCAATATGTTCATAGGTAAATTTTACAATTTCATCGGCTTTTCCCTAGTTACATAACAATGATTTTTTAATTGCTAAGTTTTATAATTAAGTGTGGATATAATAAATCATTGTTTTATGGATATTACTCAGACTATCAATGCGTTTTTAAGGAAATATTTTATATTTTTCTAAGAATCTTTTATTGGTTTTTATATGCATGAGAACGTTTAACAAAGCATACGGCATGAGAATAAGCTCGTCCAATAATTACAAACATTTATCATAAAAATATAGACGAATGCAGTTTCTTCTAAATGGTGATTTTGTTGATTTCCTCAATTGATTCGGCATTTTCGAAACATAATTTTCACACATATATAACAAATCAAACCAAGCTTGTTGCAAAACTTAATTCATCACAGTAAAAAACGGTTGCAGGTCAATAATTGTGGATACATAAGAGATTGAACACGACAACTTTCAAATTTTATTAAAAAAATGACTAGTTGTTATGTGTTTTTGTGAAGGGTTTTTTTTTTCAAATTTATTATTCTGAAATTATAAAATAGATTTCATAGATGTTTTATATTCAATCAAATCAGTTTCTACTTGGCGTCAGACTTTCCACTAATTGTCCCCCCTTCTTCCTGTTTAGATAATATCTGTGTGCAATCTGCGTAGACTGATCTTTGCGTGAGCAGCGAATAAACTACAAAACCCACCGCCCCAATTATAAAACTCACCCGCTCATACTGGTAGAAAGGTCGACTGGGTCCGGCGCGGCCGTACAGGTATGGATAGTATGCTCCGTACATAACTTCCGGGCAGGACACTGCCATTGTCGCGAACTGAACGGAACCAAGCAACCAAACTGAGCCCGATAAGCTTCAGTTGGTTGCAGGTTGGCTCTCTGGTACGCCCTTTTTCAGCAGAAAGCCACGCTGAAACTGGGTCCACACTAATTACGAGTCGCGTATGAGCTCCTGAAAGTGCCTCAAGCTGTCGATTTTTTTTTCTCCCGCACAACACACAGAGCTGTCACTAAAAGTGGTCTTCAAATCACTCAAAACCTTCAACCGTTGGCAGGTTTATTTATTCACACTTTTCTGCACACTCATAAGCTTCTCGCCCCAAGGAAGGAGGATCCATAAAACAAATATTAGTTTGAAAAACGAGTTCTGATTTAAAATTTTAAACCGCCACTCCGTGTTCTCCCATGCGACGATGACGAGAGGATCGGATCACTGCTGCAGCTACGGTTGCTTCTGCGGGCATGATGATGGTGGCAGGGTGAGTTCTCGGCGGTTCGTTAATTTCTGCTCGTTTTTCTTCCCACTTGCTCTTCTTCTGTCTGCTGGGAGCTCGCTGATGGGTTCACTAAATGCAGCGAGCGAATCACGCGTGTTCTCACAACTCTTTATTATTTCGTTGATTAATGAAGCACTGTTAA
Source organism: Aedes japonicus (assembly GCA_034211315.2). Classification (NCBI taxonomy): domain Eukaryota; kingdom Metazoa; phylum Arthropoda; class Insecta; order Diptera; family Culicidae; genus Aedes; species Aedes japonicus. The sequence goes on from JASCZW010005863.1 coordinate 116,038, forward strand.
AACTTTTTGTTACGCCTAATGTGAAATGATTAATTTTAACACTTTTTATTTTCGCTGGGTAGTACGCTAGATTTAGGTCTTCCAGAGCCAGGATCACTGTCTTAGAACTGACTCACACACTCTCACTAGCATGTTCTGCCGATGATGTTTGATTTGAATCTGTAACGTTAGAATAATGTAATAACAGCACGATTAGTATCTCCCGAAGTAATTGCTTGTTTCCACTTGCAGGAAGGATCATGTTTGTATGATTATAATGAGGCATTCAACAGAATAGAGACAATGACAGCAACGATGAAGGCGACCTCATACAACTACCTTGCTCTGATTTAGCAACTAAATAGAACAATTAAAATCACATAAAACTGAACGCTATACGGTTGTATATGCTAATTAGTGGGATCCGTAATCATGTTTCCTCATTTCATTGCTTTCTTAATGGCATACGAATCTCGGTGAAAGAAATTGTTTAATTTTCATTTAAATTCGCAAAAAAAAAGAGAAGAAATAGCAACGCGACAGAAGGAAAAACTGTTTCCAGACAACAACGATGAACGGGCTGCTGTGTGTGCCATAAGGCAGTCGTCAGTGTGGCGAGGAGAGGTGCATATTACAGCGATTACAAGTAGGCCCCAGTCGTTGGTTGTGCTGTGCGATGTGATGTGGTGGTGCCAATGGTTGAGCGAGAGCCGTGTTTTAACGGAAATCGGATGGCGACTTGAGGTGAATACTAATTAGCAGTAATCATTATCAGCGCGTCGTTGTGTTGCAGTGTTGAGAGAATAATGGAAGCGACAAGTGTATTGTTTGCAGAAGCAGCTTGCGTTCGCTTCGTTCTCAATGTAATGTCTTCATGGATCTTCGGACTGATTGGTGTTCGTCTAAGAATGAGAATCTTTTGGGATTGTTTGGGATTGTTCTTAGGAAATATAGGCAGGTATTTATAGAAGAAGTTGACCAATCGGCGGCACTTGCAAAAATTATGATAGTTTAGTTTTGATATTTAGGTATTTTTTTTTAATATGGTATCCACGTTTGTAGGCAGTGGTGATAAATCCAGACCAACAATAGAAAAGGGCCTAACACCGAAATGTTAACAAATTGTTTATTAGTTTTTTTTCAATAGATCATGAGCATTTGCATCATAGTATTCATATTATAAAAAGGGCCTATCACAAGCACATGCACTAATTATGACGAGGCCTTTATTTCAAAAGGCCTTATGATTGACATGAACTGAGCGCCTTTTAAAGGGCCTTTTCATGCTCCTTTCATTGACAGCAGGTTTCGTATTCCCGTTTCGTCGAATTTAAATAGAAAAATTATTCGCTCTACCAGACTTTGATGTGACAAATCACGAATTTGATGATGGTGAAGTTCTTCGTTCAACGAAACTTCATTAATGTTGGTCGATTGCATTAAAATTCTTCATATGGTTTCAAGATTTCCACGAAGATTTCTCATCTAAACTTCGAAACGATTTTGTTATCTTCTGTTGTTGAAAAAAAATAAACAGTGGCCTCAACACAAAACGATGTTAGAACAAGCCTTATCTAAAATGACTCTTAATATAATAATAATTTCTCGGTAAAGAAAAGCCTCAACAAGTTGGCATCATTAAAAAAACTGACAGTTGAGAGGCATAACGAAAAGGGCCCATGATGTTTTCAATCTAGAATTGAGTTTTTTTTCTTTTCGAGTTTTGCGGCACACAAAGATGTAAATATAATTTATTCTATCAATATTATATGCATCCCATTAAATTTCAATTGTCTACTTGATTAGAGCAAGACTAACTGATTTATTTTTCAAATAGGATTTATTAATCTAACGTTCAATTTGACTATCGTTTTTTTCATTGTTTACATTTTGGAGTTAGGCCCTTTTAAATTCTTGGTCTTGAAATGTAAATTTTTCGCAACAAAATCGCCGACAAAATGTTGAATATTGCTCACTAGAAATCGTGTACAGGTGCATTTCAACCAAATGCAAATGATTGAAAAAATTTCACCTCTATTTTGTCGACAGTTTCAGTTTGAGATTGCGTTTGACTATCAAGCGGCCAATAAAGCCTGTCCACGTTGAACTTCGGACACTAAGAGTATGTCAAAAAAACATCAAGACGTAATTCAACAAAACTGATTGATTATTTCAAGTATTATGGAATTATATGTATTACAATCTACTAGATATGTTAATCTTAGTTATAAAATTCCGTACGGTATCCTCAGATACACTAGTGGCGCTTCTCCATCTTCTCTTGAAATCGTCGATCACATTTGCTTTCTTCTTAGTTTCAAAAAATGGCGTTACGATGAACACTGGTGTTCCGATCGTGGTGCCAGTAGGTGCCCATGTGTGCCACGATAACTTGACAGTTCAATCGTTATGGTTTGTTTACGGTTAGTAACCAGGCGATTGTTTTGTTTTGCTTTGCCAAATTTTTGGGCGATTTGGGTCTCAGTCAAGGTTTTTGTTACGGAAATCGCGTTTTAATACCATTGTGTCGAGACAGCATGTTTGGGTGACAAATGGAGCTAACCGCTGGAAGTAAGTGCGAGAATTTCTATATGCTATGGCACATTTATGATTGATTTATCCGCTTTCTCAGCAGTCCACGTACACCTACGAAAATTATGAACGCGACGCAACTCCACTCTGATTAGTAGTCTCCAAAGATCTCTGTCTGCATTGCTGAGGCTTACGTGCTGTAGCAGGAGGGTGACTAGCTACACTTGATGTCGATATGTCCGGATATGTTCGTCGTAGTTTCCTTTAAGAAGATTCTAGCATTCGAAAATGAAGATTATTGCTATTCTTAGTCAGACTGTAAATGTGCCAGTTTCCTCTCTCGTCCATCGATAACGACAACTTAGATATTTGCCTATTCGTTTAGCAAATAGGACAAAACGCCTCTACCCGGAGCTTTCCATAATCCCTAGAAAAAACATTGATTTTAATGATGAAATTTGTCAGAAGCAGATTATTTTTCATCTCCATGAGAGGCTCCAGGAGTGGACATTAATTTTAATGTTTTTCAGCTTTTTTTTACAAAATGCATTAAAAGCTGAACCGGTAATATCTCTGGTAACAGAAAGTGTTTGTGAGATAATGTTTTGTATTAATCATAAATACACTTTATTGAAAGCAGAATGCAGGATAATTTTCTCGTACAATACACGTGAGTGCTGCTCAGCATCTTTGTCGAACAATTCGATGATGCTGGATGTGACGGTTGTGGTATTAAAACCTTTTCTGAACATGATATTGGTGAGATCCAGGAGGCACATCAGTTCCTCGCTTAGAATTCAGAATTTATCTGCGTAAACAACACTACAAACTTCAAATGTAAATTTTCCAGGGCTGCTAGGATATATATCCTCGAAAAGTAGATCTGTCAAAAATGTGCCACATAAGTGCCACAAATGTTCCATTATGGTGTAAGACCTTCGATTACCGCGTGCCTGGCACACTGTTCTAAGCGACTCACCCCTTGATCAGAGCCCATTTTTTTTTCTCTCGGGCGAAGTTCTGCCCAGTTACGTGGATTGGCTATTTTTGGCACACATTTGGCCTCTTGTGCCTAAAACCATTCCAGGATGGATTTAGAATATTGACAAGAGACCAAATGAGGCCAAAACAAACCTGCAAAGTCATGGCTTCTTATTAATCAGAGCAAGCGCTTTTGCAAACATTCTTTCGCGTACACGTCCTTCTTGATAGTGCTGATAGAGACGAAACTTTTGGATTTTTGACCACAACTACATATCAACAAATATTATTCATTAGGGCCTAACTGACAAACGTAAACATTGACTTTTTTCCACAAATTTCTCGTCATTGAAAACTCGCCTAATCAACCCACCGCAAAGTGGCACAATTCTGAAAAAAGACGGTCAAAAACATTTACACCCTTTTGTCATCATTTTTTCTTGTAGGTGTCTTGAGAAGAGTTGCTCAAAATGTTATTCCGCATCTTTTGAAAAAACACGCCTAACCTTTCATAAAGGCTTAACTATACTTTCGAATTCCAACTTTTTCCAGCACCGAGATAACGGGTTGTTATCTTGGACAAAGTTGTAGAGCAGGTAATTTTAAGAAAAGTTGCTCAAGACACTAAGTTTCTAGAGCCTAACGTTAAAGAGATATAAACGGTTTTTTTCAGCACTACCTCAAAACTGGAACAAAGATTTTTCTGGGTAACCTTCAGTATCCAACGCTGAAAATTTCAGAAGTACTAGTTCATTAGATAATCTTTCAAATATAATCGGTTTGAGAACATGCCAGCACCTGCCCAGCTTTCTTCAAGTTTGTTGAGCATCACGCCACATACCGTTGCTATTCATACCATTTCAAAATAAGGATTTACTAGGTACCCTTTAGTACCCAACGCTGGAAATTTCAGGATTACTAGTTCATAAGATACTCTTCCAAATAAAATTAATTTTAGACCACGCCAGGACCCGCATATATTATTTTTTAGTTTGTTGAACATTACGTTACATGTGAAATATAAATTGGCTAATAACCTGTACTATTTCAAACTGACGTTTTACTAGGTACCCTTCAGTACCCAACGCTGAAAATTTCAGGAATAGTTTTTCATAAGATATTCTCTCAAATAAAATCTGTTTCAGACCCCGCCAGGACCCGCCCACCCTTTTTCAGGAGGTTGATTATGACGTCACACAGACACTTCAATCATCATATATCAAAATGTGGTCATCAGAGAGCATTGTTGTGTTCATCAAAAATGTTTATTTTAATAATTTCTACAATTTCTTAAAGCATATTGAAATTGTCCAATTCTAACGAATTAATTATCTCAAAAAAACCCGTTTTAAGGTAGTGATGGAAGAAAACCGTTTATATCTCTCTAACGTTAGGCTCTAGAAACTTAGTGTTTTGAGCATTTTTTCTTAAAATTACCTGCTCTACAACTTTGTAGAAGACAACAACCCGTTATCTCATGGCTGGAAAAAGTTAGAATTTGAAAGTGTAGTTAAGCCTTTATGAAATGTTAGGCGTGTTTTTTCAAAAGATGTGGAATAACATTTTGTGCAACTCATCTGAAAACACCTACTCGATCAAATGATGACCGAAGGGTGAAAATGTTTTTGACCGTCTTTTCTCGGAATTGTGCCACTGTGCACCGTGGTCAATTCGAAGAGAAAGAGTTCAGCTATCCGATAGAATTGGAGGCTTACATGGGTAGCCTTTATGCCCCGAGAAATTTACGGAAGAATTCATTGTTTACGTTCGTCAGTTAGGCCGTAATGAAAAATCTGTGTTGATGTGGCCTGCCAAACCAAATACATTTTGGGGAATTTATACACTCTCATTGTCCGGAAATACTCGGCAACGGCGTTCCTCTGTATAGGAGTATAAAAAGCCAGAACCTGAAGCTGTGAAATTTTTTGAGCACATATGTGTTTTCGTCCATTATGAGAGTCGCGTCATAACGAGGGATTTTGATGAATGGCAGAGTGTGAAGTGAAAACAAGAAGACTAGTGCAATGTAAAAAAAACGGCCATTTGCTGGTCAGAAGCATGCGCGTCAGTGCGTCTGAGTGGCTGGCATATAATTTTAGATGAACTCATCACGTGGTCTACAGAGGGAGAGCTATGATTTCTTTTTCATTCATTGCCCAGTGATTGTGATTTTTCAAGTTTAATTTCTACTCGAAAGTGTTTTTTACCTGCGATTTTCATTGTATTTCAATTGTGCACGAAGTACTAAATATATTCGTGCTATTCCACGCGAATAGGATGATGTGGAAATATTTTCCGAATAGCGGAGAGCTTCTCCTTTAAAGGCATAAATGCATCCTTGAGCATCACAGGGTGGCTGTCCAAATGAAGACTGAACATCAAAATTTGAACTAAATTTGAACGATACTACTAAATACGTACCATCGTCAAAACAATATGATTTAATGATGGAAGTGTATGCACAATTCTAATGTCCATTTGATGTTTGTATTGTGTATGTGCGGGGCTGGTTGTAAGTGAAAGTGACCTCGGAATGGACGTGAGTAACCAGGCATTCTGAAATGGGTCACTGAAACTCAACAGGGCTATTACCTTCCAACTCCCGGGCTAAAAATGTTTGTCGTGTCGACAAAAGTGCGTTTAACTGCAAACATTTTTCTTCCATAAAAGCACTGCCGGACGGTGGGCGTTGGATTGTACATACACACAAATACGTGTTTTCGTCCATTATTGTACGAGATTTTGTTTTGCAATAACTTCGTGTAAAGCTTCTTAGCACGACTTTTTGTAGTGAAAGTTGGCTTGTCATCACGGTTGGTCACCTATTTCACTTTGTACACCTCCATTCCATGCCTCTGCTTTTTTTCGCACATATGATTTTGATTTTCAGCTTTGCGAGCCACAGTTTACAGAGAAAGGTTGAGTTTTTTCATCAATACTGGCTACCACCTTCTTGTTCATTTGGTGGGAGCGGGGCCCAAGTAACACCAAAAACATCTTTTTGGTATGTTATGTTGAAATTATGTTATACAGAAGTATTAAAAATGAAATGAAAAACATCTATGTCATGAAAAAGCTGAGAGGATGTTATTGCAAAACATTGGCCTATCATATCACTCATGTATTTTTTTAGAACATATGACTTTATTTTCGACTCATATATGACCAAAACAGCGCAATTAACCGATTTTTTTATAACATCTTTTAGGTCACGTAAGAAGTTTTAAAGATGCACTGCATAGCGTGCTTTTAACAAGACGACGTCTTATCTCGGTAGTTTATAGCATCACAAAAACCAATAGGTTATAATCAAGTTATTGAAAAGTTAAACTAAATGCAGAAATTCATGAACACAACAATTCAATCCAACAAGTGTCAAACTAGCAGATGTAGACACAGATCGAATTTGACAGTTATGTTTGTTATGAATACGATGAATATGTTTATGAATTTCCATTACTTTTTATAAATTTTTCATAACGATTAAAAAGCAGACGTAGCCCATTTGCAAGATGTTAAGATGTTAAGATGTTAAGATGTTAAGAAATAGATACAGAATTGAAATAACTACAAGAAAAAAAATATACATATTTTTCGGAACTATAGCATGCAATAACAATCCCCATCAGCAGTTAAATCATTGTGACGGACGACAAGAAACGTCATTTTCTCTCAAATTAATGGAGCCAAATGACATTTCGCTAAGAAGATGCAATAATATGGTTATTATGATGTTATAATAACTAACTCAAATAAATTGCAATGGACCATCGCGAGAATGTTATTAGACTGCTCCAAAGATGTATTTTGGATTCAATTTCAACTTCACGTCATAGCTATGGACAAAATTACAGTGCCGGTTGAAATTTTGATTACATTTATCACTAAAAATTTCGACAGATACATTTTTTGTCGATGATTGAGATGATACATTACAAGTAAGAAAGAAAATTGATCATAATCTAGACAAATAATTTTAATTGACAGTGTAGATCATGCGTCTAATCCTCGGTCTAATCCACCATGACGGTTTTTAATGATTCAAAAAAAAAAATGCAAAATATAAGAGAATTTTCTGTTGTCTTTTTAATCTTTAGAACGGCGCATAAATTCTGCAGGATTAAAACCAAAAGTTGCACCATAAAAGTGACCTCGCATATGATATTTTGTTTAGCGTTCTGAGCATTAACAATCTTTAGATTTCTGATATTTATTAAATAATTGATATGGTCAAAAACGATTGTCATTTTTTTAATATGAGTTGTGAATATTCTCCTCATAAGCAAACATATTTTTCTCAATCATAACAATCTTTGTTGACTTCTGTTCGTTTGACATTTCTCAAACAAGCTTGTCATGTTCAAGTATAACTGCAATTGTTTTTACTTTGAAATTACTTGATTATAACCTATTTGTTATTATGATGCTAGAAACTAACAAGATTTAACATGATCATGTCCAAAGCATGTTATTCAATACATCTTAAAAACGTATTATTAGTCCTAAATCTGTATCTAAAAACATCTTGTGTGACCTTAAAGATGTTTCAAATAGATCGATTTATTGCGCTGTTTTGGTCATATAAGATACCAAAACTAAGTTATGTGTACTAGAAAAATACATGAGATCATGTCTTAAAGATGGATTTTTGATCATTACATAACAAGGTGTGTTACTTGGGGGGTTTGGTTTGTTCCGTTGCCAACCTTGCGATCTACAGTCAAGCGCTGCTCAAACAATTTGCAAACACTAAACATGGTACTATTTGGTAGTGTTATTTTTCTGGCAAGATCGCTTACCGACAACGTCGGATTTTGCTGCCGTTCGAACAACATTCGTTTACGCCATTTAACTTGACTCGACGCCATTTTACCAAATGCAGGAAGAATACCCAAGGAACATTGCCAAAACCATCCATCTTTATTAAGTTTTATTAAAGTTTTATGAAAGCCACTAGATATCAATTTGGTTTTATTATGGTGCCAAGAGGTGCCGATAGATTTCATATTTTATTCAGGTTTATGAGAACCAGCACAGCTTGTTTAAAATGATTTTTAAACCTAGTTTTCTTAAATTCCTTTTAGTTTTATCAAAGGATTTATTTCGACTCTATGAACTCGTAAAATGCTGTTTTGAAATTCCGTTTCAGGACTCATTCTTATTATCTTATTTTGGTTAGTCATTTTAAAACCATTTTGTCTTCAGTAAATGCACTAAACAACAAATTGGTTTTAGAGTAGCCATTGCGAATGTATTGGCTTTTTGGAAAAAAAAACTTTGATTTTTTACAATCGCCATATTGAAATATAATAAATAACGGAAATGGGGAAAAATACATGCTCCAATCTTTATATGTAATGCAAATGAACTGTAGATTGGAGACAAATATTCATAATTAACTTATCGAATATGTTTGTTTTAATATTGATTTTGTTGTTGTAAACGCTCATAAGCATGTGCGTAAGGTAAACAACTCAACTGATTCTGTTATTTCCCTGTGCTAATTTTGTGTTTTTTCCTACGTTCTCTTGAAATTTTCGGTGCTTTTATCTTGCACTACCGTTTGTTGGAGTACAACGATTTTATACACTTCCTGAGTCCTGTTTTCCGCGAAATTGTGCTGATACCCCGAAGTGAATAAATTACTACAGCAGCAATGGAGTCAATTTTCTTTGCCTGCACCACACTGTGAACAAGGCGGATGAAATTATGGGCAATGGTTTCTGTTTTTTCTTAAACATTATTAACTTTTTAATTAATGAGAAGAGCAGAGAATTGAACTAAGCAGAACAACAAAAACCAACCACCATATCACAATGTAGTTTGATAAGTGTGGCCGTTTTGCCGTGAACTGGTCTTCATGGCAGCCAATAGGTTTTATGAAGGTTCTAAAGTGATCATAAAATCTTTCACTAGAACATTTTCCAAATGTTGATGGTCTTATAAAGGTTTTATCAACTTGTTTTCACAACCGTCTGTAGAGTTAGCCACTTTGTACAAATTTCGGCTATAAAGCAGCGTAGAGAAGGTGTTGGTAGACAAAACAGTTTTGAATGTAGTTTTATCAACAAAGCCGGGAGGAGTGCTATACGGCTGGAATGAAACTAAAACTGATGCTTGGGTATAAACATGTTGTACCACGAAATAAATTGAATGCATATATTTTCGACCAATCTCTGTGTTGCCAATCAATCTATAATGTTTGCACAGATTTTGATTATTCTAAAAAAAAGTGCTGTGGATCATGATAAGTAGAATTGCTAAATTGGAAGACTAGGAAAATTTAAAAACACCTCCCTTGATCACCTTGAAAAAAAAAACATAAAACTGAAACACTTTTTCAAACGACTAAAATATTTACCTGCACTTAGTAATTCAGAAAAAGCACCAAAAAATGAAAAAAGTGCCACTAAATTATTAAGGCCTGTACCAACAAATAATGTGTGATCAGCATTAAAAAATTAGGAATGAGCAATAAAAGATGAGAAAAGATCTTCGGATAATCTAATTGTGACCGGTAAATCTGTCAAATAAAGCAACAGCTATTAGTATATGTGCAATTAAATATGGCAGTATTTCCGCCAAATTATGTAATTTGAGCACTTAACTATTCGCATATGTCTTTCAATTTTATTGGATTTTCCCATAAAAACAGTAAAATGAGCAATGGATATTTATATGGTTATTTATTTATCCATTGCTCATTTTACTGTTTTATGGAAAATCCAATAAAATTGAAGACATATGCGAATAATTTAGTGCTCAAATTACATAATTTGGCGGATATACTGCCATGTTTAATTGCACATATACTAATAGCTGTTGCTGATTCGATTTACCGGTCTGATTAGTTATCGATGATCTTATATCTTTATTGCTCATTCCTAATTTTTAATGCTGATCACACTTATTTGTTGGCACAGACCTTAATAATTTAGTGGCACTTTTCATTTTTATTGCTCAAATCTCTCTTTAATTGATGATTAATTATGCTGCCTTTTTCAAACTATCACTAGTTAACGCAAAAACCTCCGTTAAATTTCAATGAAGAAAGCTTATGTTTCAATAGATATGCCTATTTTATCAGCGACTACAGACTTCTTTAGTTCCGAGTGCTCGAGCACTAAAGGTCACACTTTTGAATTTTTCAAGAAACTCTGGATCAATATTTGGAAAACTGTGCCTCAACATTGCGTGTCAGTTGCGATGCGTTCAAGATACATCTACCACGGCTCATAAATGAAATCTGAGGTTCAAACTCAACGTGTAATTTAAAAAAAAAAAAAAAAAAAAATATATATATATATATATATATATATATATATATATATATATATATATATATAAGTTTATAGGAAATAATGCATATGTTGATGACAAGCCATCCGTGGTGATTTTATGAACATTTATTTAACTGACAAGCAACCATTGCCACCCTGTATAAAAATTTTGAAAATCAATGTTAAAAAAAATAATCTGAAAATATGCAATTAAAACACTTTGCCGACAACTTGAATCGATTAAGAGAGATTAAACTAAATGCATACATTGATGCGATTTTCTAATCACACGAAACTTGTTTTTGATCATGTAAAGACTATTAGCATTAGCATTAGCATTAGCATTAGCAATGACGGTTGCACACCTCGTGGATGGAGCTACGATGAGGAATAATTCGTTAAAGACATTGCATGCCACCATGAAACGAATCCAGTTACTGATACGTTTCTTCACGCAATAATCTCCACGAAGACACTCCTCGATCGCTCACCTGGCCACGTCCATGCAACCGTTGGTGATAGGGAGAATTCGATATCTACCTTAAGAAGACACGGGGAACCCACGTAGCCTTCAGTAGATATCAAAGGAAAAAGGAAATTAATAGTCGGAGAGAATAGTTGAACAGAATGCCCTGTTTGGTGTACAGAACTAAAATTTATTCTTAAATGGTTGTTGGGAGCATCTAGTCTAAGAAGGTTAAGTGATGCTCCATTTCTCTTCAGACGGTTGGGACTTTAGCATTAACTATAGTCCTAGCTCCTTAAGGCTTATGGTTATAGCGCCATTACTCGCTCTCTGAAAGGAGAAGAATGTCTGAAAATATAAGAACGGGTAGTAAAGGAGAACTTGTCTGATTTCTTAAATTGCTGTGACAACATTGCGTTACTTTAATGTCCAAATTTTTGTATCATTCATTGATGATGATCTAATTTAATAGTCATCATCACATCACAGAAAAGATCTTAAGCCAAAGCATCATTTTTTGGTTCATTATCCCAATATTAATCGAGCAACTGGTCCTGTGGAATAAATTATGCATTTTACAAACAATGCAAAACATAGAGGATTCAAACAGTATTTGAACATCATGTCATCACGCAAACAGATATGTTACACATTGTATGTGAAAGCTTTATGGCAGTTTTTGTATGAACTCCTATATTATGATTTTTTTTCAATTTCAATTGGAGGAAGGTTCCATTTATATGATCTGCGTTTGAAAAACTACTATGGAATATTTATTAAACCACTTAATATTGATTAGGGGTTTAAATTTTGTGTTCAAATGCAGTTATGTTTAAAGGAACCCATGTAAGACACGGCAGTTTATTCCTATGTTCAGCTATGAAAGCAAATATGTATACCAAATAATTGATTCAGCAAAACATCCAAAAATATTCCACTCGATTGTAAAATCGTAGAAAATAAGAACCTATGATAATCATTCGAAGCAATTGAATGTCTTCCAATTATTGAAATTGTACCTATCGATTTGTTATACATACAAGTTAAGTGATAATCACAATGCACCCAATCTATATGATTATGAAAAAAAAAATCATTTGAAAAACATTATAAAAAAATATTATATTTTTTTTAAATAGAATAGAATTGTCGTCACTCTTGTAAACACAAATATATAAAAAGGTACTTAGTTGAATTCAGTGCAATACTGTTCCGCCTCTCCGTTTGGCCAAACTTGATTCGAAAATGTTGCTCTGCTGCTAAAAGCCGATCCGAATCATCCCTTCTGCTTTCAAGCCCGATCTTCAATCGGCCGCAGCTACTTGGTTGTGTAGAAGCACATGCACTTCCGGCCGACGCTGGCATTCCTGGTGGTCTTCAACACTTCAGCATACTTTTCCACTTAGGAACGGTATCAGTGCGCTGGCAACTGCTGTTTACCGCAGCAAACGTTCAATCCACGAAACTTTTTTCAGACCAATTGCAAACGTCACGAAGAGATTTTATCGAAATACCAACCGAACTTAACATTCAAATGCATTCGAAATCGAATAACGTACACTCTTTTTTGTTGCACAGACTTTTAATTAATTTAAAATCAATTTAAAAATATGTATCGAGCGAGAAAAAACGTAGCAGAAAAAAATAACAAGTCAGTTTTTCAGCGCGGCTTACTGCGATCTGTCGTTTTTGATCATGTAAAGACTATTATACAAATTATATAAATGATACGCACACCTCATGCTAACGGTCATTTTGAACTGAGACTGAATTTTTTTAAATTATTGTAGCTGTGTCTTTTGTTTTACTTTATGTCATTTCCATTAAAAACGTAAGCACAACAACTTTGCTGTAGATTGACAAATGTGCCTTTTACAATAATTGGCTTAAATTTACAAAAAATATCGCATTAATTTCTGCCAACTCTAGCGTTCTCTTTATGTGCATTAATTTATGAAAATTTATGAAATTCATACTGATTTCTCATGGCAAATAGTCATAATGCAATTTTATGAATATCTAAAGGTTTATTTCGTTGTGTGTACCATTTTTTTCACTACTGGAAAACTTAATGCGGAAATCTGATCTGAGTGTCTGCGAAAGAGGTTGCTGATTTTATACCAAAAACATAGTATCCCTCCACCATTTAAGCCGGATTTAGCGTCGGCGAATTACGCCAAAACAACTCTCAGTTGGATTATGGATAAGGGTATAGATTTTGTTGAGAATACATCAATCCGCCAAATTGCCCTCAGCTTCGTCTCATCGAACTCAATTGAGCCTTTAAAAAACTGGTAAAACAGTTGGAAATTTGCAAATACGAGAATGAATAATATTAATTTTACCCGATTTTCACAATGTTCAAGTTCAATCCCACAATAAAGAATCATCGATATGTTTAAATAAAACATCATTTTTATATATGATTTGAAAGAAAAATATGTGAATAATATATTTTCGATACAGTCTTTGGGGCTGTCCATAAACCACGTTGACTTTTCTGGAGGCAGGGGGGTTCTGACCAAAGTCTACGCTTCGTACAAAAATAAAAAAAAACGTTGTTCACCTCCTTTGTTTCGAAAATCAATGCTGCCTCGGGCATTTCGTCTGCAATGTGCAGTATAAGTACACGTCTATAGTCGAGTATTAGTACACGACACTGAAGAAGTATGTACATTGTAGACGAAATATGCGTATCTGTCAAGATAAGAAAGAAAGGTTGTTTGCAATGAAATGAAAATCACTAATCTTTCTTCTCATTTTCTAGTTACAGGTATTCCACTAAAAGCTCACACTAACCAGAAATCTCAACAATTTTAACTCCACAATGAATCTGAAAACTTTTTTCTTCTTCTTCTTTGGCTTTTCTTACTTATTCCTTTCACAATTACCCTTATTGCTTGCTCTCAACTTAGTGTTCTAAATGCACTTTCACAGTT
>JASCZW010005864.1:0-130152 GCA_034211315.2 Aedes japonicus
TCCTGGCAACCAGGCATTTGTTTTAATTTCTACAAGCAATCTACAATTACAGAAAACAAGCAGCGTGGCACTAAAGCGGGTCAATTCTGGGATTTTGAGGACATAAAATTTATAAATTTGTAAATCGGAAAGCGGGCTATCCATGTTAAAAAAGTGGTTAATAGTGGATAGACGTTGTTCAAGTTGAAGAAGCGTTTGACTTTTCTTGCGTACCTCTTCCACATGCACCAAACAACAGTAAAAGGATGAAAGAATGTAACTGAGTTGTTCACTGTTTGATTTTTTCTGCAGTTGATTAGAGGTGAAGGTGCAATTTTGGGATCTGATCGATGTACAACAATCCCAATCTTACGTTTTCCAATTCTGTTAGTCAAAAGTCCCACGCAACTCCCAGTGCAATCCGATCTAGAGTCAAGAATTGGCCTTCCGGTATGAAAGGCGCTGCAATTTGATAATAATGTTCCGCATTACTTTTCATTTTTTTGAGGTTCTCGGTCATCTTTCAAGTCAGAAAATGTTGATGAATGTGATCTACTAGCTGGATCTGCGTTCCGATCAGCCGATTTCCCATGAAATAGGTGAAGAATCGTACAGCTCAACCCCAGTGATTTACGTGGATAAATTTCCGCCAAGATTTGCAGTGCGAATTAAACATACAAAAACTCGTGACGTGACGAAATAAACAAAGCGAAAAAAATGTCACCAACAACAACGCAGGATATTGGCAAGGTTGCCGTTATTTCTGGAAGGCCAATAGACTTCTCTGCCGTCGTTAGTATTAGTAAGCAGTTTCACCAATCAATCGTTTTGCTGGTTGAAAATAAAAAACAAACCGTTGTCAACCTGAACATTTTGACAGTTGATCTCGTGGTTGAAAACAATAAACAAATCGATCCTATACGTGTAAAGCAGCACGCTAGTGTCGTAGAGATCACTCGGCAAACCCTAATTGTCAAAAAGTGTTCTCAGTGTACCACAAATGTGGTGTGGATTGAAAATTAAAGTAAGACATTGTGGTTGGCACACTGTTCTGAGCGACGTACCCTTTGGGCTAAAAATATTATAGAGTATACAACGCTGTTGTCTCGCTCCACAACAAATCAAAGCAAACATTATTTTTCCCATGCTTTTTGCTTTTCGTACTTCGTAAAAAAACTTAGTAAACCATGAGAAACAAAAAATTATGACGTTCGCATTCAGTTTTCTCGAAGAAGCGTAAAGAAGCAGAAGGAACTCTCCAGAAGTCCAACCCGAGCATACCCTCGTAAGAAATACAACACTGCATTGACTAGTTTTCAAGTATATGACATCCAATTTCAGCAAGGTAGGGTATGTGCCCCTTAACTCAGCTTATTATGCAACGATCGGTTACAATTTTTATTTTAACTCATTAAATTGCAAAGCTGTAAGCGATATTCAACTGGTTAAACACTTGTTACGATAAGTTTGATCAATAGACATTTGGTAGTATGTATCACGAAAGTTGACGTTATTCATTTTGTGTGCCATAAGTCTTTGCCTCTGCTTCATAGTTTTTGTACGTATGGGATAGCCATTTTTCTTTTGAGGTCTTATTCCAAGTAACATTGCTAAAACCATCCAGCTCTCGTAAAGTTTTATGAACGCCACTAGAAATCAATTTGTTTATTATGGCACCAAGAGGTGCCAATAGGATTTCATATTTTAGTTAGGTTCATGAGAACCTACACAGCTTGCTTACATCGATCCTAAACCCTTGTTTTCTCAAACTCCTTTTCTCCTATCAAGGGTTTTTATTTCGACTTTAAGAATGAGTAAAATGCTGTTTTTAAATGCTGTTTTGAGGGCTCATTCATATTATCTGACCATAAGCAGTCGAAAAAGTAAAATGTATTGGCTAAACATTTAGGGAAGTCATATGGTAGGAGTGGCAAAAGAAGGTGAAATAGTTTTATGTAGTAGTCATAGCGAAGATAAATTGGCTTTTTGGCAAAGTTGTGATTTTTTCCGTTCAAAATATAAGAAATAATTGATAAATGCACCATCGTTTTAAATGTCATGCTCATGATATAGACCGTAGACCAATTTCGACATGCTAGTTTAGGGAAGGAAGCTTTCAGGAAATTGGCATAATTTATTTATTGAATATATATTTTTAAATTTTTGTTGTTGTTGTTGTAAACTCGATCGATGGGATGCCGTGGTTAGAAGATGGAAGCATTTTTTTCTCACGTCAACTTCCGAGTTTTACCCAATTTTGTTTAGAATCGGAATCGTTTGCCATTTTGAAGAAAGCCCAACCGTAGTTGACCAATTTTAGCTATGTGTTCGATGGGAGGTTCTCCTAGCAACTGATGGAATTCGTGGTTCATTCGCCTACTTCATTTTCCGTCTTCTATCTGCAATCCACCGTAGATAGTACGTAGCACCTTCCATTTAAATACACCAAGGGCGCGTTTATCCACCACTATCAATATCCATGTTTCGTGGCCGTAGAGAACTACCGGTCTAATTAATGTCTTGTAGATGGTCAACTTTGTGGTTCGGCTAACTTTGTTCGATCGTAGCGTTCTTCGGAGTCTAAAGTCGGCACAATCGCTAGCCCTAATGTGCCTTTGTAACTCTCTGCTAGTATCGTTATCGGCGGTCACCAATGAGCCCAGATATACGAATTCGTCCGCTACTTCGATTTCATCACCGTCGATCTGAACTCGTGGTTGGAGGCTAACATTCTCTTTTCATGAGCTTCTTCCCTTCATGTATTTTGTTTTCAACGCATTAATCACAAGCTCAATCCTACCAGCCTCAGCCTTAAGTCTGATGTACGTTTCCGCCATCGTCTCAAAGTTACGTTCTACGATATCAAAGTCGTCGGTGAAGCCAAATAGTTGGACAGACTTCCTGAAGATTGTGCCACTCGTGACTACTCCAGCTCTTCGAATCGCACCTTTCAATGTAATTTTAAACAACAAACACAACAATCCATCACCTTGTCGTAACCCTTTCCGAGATTCTAAGGGACTGGAGAGTGTCCCTGATTCTCGGACGACACACATCACTCGATCCATTGTTGCTTTGACCAACCGCGTCACTTTTTCCGGAAATCCATATTCGAGCATAATCTGCCATGGCTGGTTCAATCGCTGAATCGCTGAAATAAGGTATGTTGTAATTTTTCATACAACATACCTGATTTCAGCTATATCTCTCAATAAATTAACATGAATTTAAGCCAAATCTACTTTCGTGTAGAACAACATGCTTCGGGAACAAAATCCAAGCCAATAACCTAAATCAAGACGAATCCCTATTAAGACCACCATCGACAACAAATAGTCCATCCCATGTTCCACTCCTTCGCCGGCGGTGGAAAGCACCATTCGTGAAGATTACAGTCGGCGGAAACTCATTTGGCAGGGAGCAATTTTCACTCAGTCCACTCAGTCTTCTTTTCGCACTCATCAAATTAATTATCACCCGGCGCTGCTGAGATGCGATAAGGCGGCCGGCGGCCTTCGAGTGGACCTGGCGGATGAAGCGCGGGAAAGTAACAACACATTTCTCCGCAACATAAACGAGCGCTCGCAGCACAACAAAAGGATCGAACTATCAAAAGCAACAAGCAAACAGCTCTTTCGACACTTTGCTCGAGCTTCGAAAGCATGCACGAAGGGATGCCATGCCGGGATGTTGTTTCTTTTGTTGTTTACTTTTATTAGGGTTGCGAATGTTTACAGTTGCGAACAACGAGTTATTTATGGTCGGCTGTCAAGTAAGAAAGCACGCGTCGCAGCAGGCCGGTCCACTATTTGTACGGATGGAGTAACTTGTTTTATTTTGTTTCATTTTGTTTCTTGCCGGAATAGTAAAACGGAAAAGAGATCTTCTTACGCAATTGCCTGTCGTGCGGACAACATTGATGAGCCGATGACTGATCGCCGCCGCCGCCGCCGTGTTTAGCTTCGCTTACATCGTGTTTTGTGATCATTATGTTAGCTTGGAAAAGTTAAGCGTAATTGTTTACTCGAACGTTTTTGTTTTCATCATGTTAATACTATCAATCATGGGAAGTGAGTTGTGTGTAAATGGCATCGGCTAAAAGAAGATGGTGCGGTTTGCGTTTTAACTCACGAGCAGTTGATTGATATAGCTCTGTCTGTGCAACCAAAATTGGAAAATGGCTAGCTCCATAAACGAAAATTAATTGAATACATTGAGGAAGCAGTGGTATGACATCACCTGGAAGTTAACACTTGAGCCATATTCGTTCACGTAATCCCAAGCATATTGTAGCAGAAATCTGCCACATCTCCAAATCAGCTTCAAGTTCAAGATCCACTTGGCCTCCATTTCTTTCAATTCATTCTCCAGCCATAAGGTCGTCGATCTTGTTTCGCCAGTCCGGACCACGCATTGGCCGAAATGAGCAAAAACGCGTAATAAAATTCAAATTCAGTCTCTGATGACCGGTGGATAAAAATATCTCCGACTGTCAGACACACTCTTTTTTGCTGAACAGGTATGTGTTTGAAGTAAGCAGTGCAGGGGAAAGAGGCGTTTACAGATCAGTAGAGAAAAAAAACTCAACCTGTTCTGCCATTTTTGGACCAGACAAGACTTCAAAGTGTGCTAAATGGATGTCTGTTGGACCGAGGGTGGAGCAGTAATCAATTTCACCTCATCGAGAAACCATGAGTAGAACAAGTTGAGTTGTTTTTCTCCGATCTCGGCGGTTGACAACCATGCTTTAGTCTGATTCTTTTATGCTGAAAGGATTTGATGGTGAGGTGCTGTTCTTTCGTGTGAGAGCGTTTGTGGTGTGGGGGAGAATATTCGCGGAAATTTACTGTTCCGTACCGTTTGATTGGCGTAGGATTATCAAATTCATTATTCAGGAAGACAGTCCACCCACATATATGTATGGTACAGTTAGAATTTTGATTCGAATGAATCATCATACCAATTCGCAGGCATTTTAGTTTATTACTTTCACAAGCTGTGCCAGCACATGAGCGCTAGTAGTATTTCCAGACAATGCATTAGCCGACATTCTTAAACATTTAGATTTTTTACAAAGAGCTGTAAAGTTTTACCGAATTCTGAACAGCTGAACTTTCGGTAGTCGGATTTAACGGATTTCGGTGAAATTTTACAGTTATCTATAAAAATTGAGAATGCGGTAAAATTTTACAGATTTGTGTAAAATAATCTGAGTGTGTAGCGGTACATCAGCAAAGACAACCGTTACAAGCCAAATGCAAACGATTTTTTAGTTTCTACTTCATTTATTTAGGAAGCTCGATTATATAAGCTAAACGAAACTGATAATTCATTGTTTTTTGATAAAATAAATGACTTAATACTATACAGTCTGAGACAAACGTGTAAATTTCTGCGTAATCTAATGTAGATGCATGGAATGAAGCATTCTAAAGGGTGTCCTCAGTTAAATTGCATCACTTTCAATAAGCTGTAACATTCCGCCCTTTGGGTTGATTTCAACTAAATTTTGGGTGAAATGACCTCAGCGTGTATTGTTTACACTGCGTGAGTTTCATTGTGAAATGTGCCGTAGTTTCGAAAATTGAGTCGAAGGAACAGCAAGTGCGTGAGAACATTTTGCACACGCACCTCGACAACCCAATTCTTTCACACCGAGCCATCGAAAAGATGTTGAAAATTCACCAGTCAACAGTGTTTCGTGTCATAAAATGTTTCGGAGAACCATTAACTATCGGGAGAAGGTGAGTGGTAGAAAAATTGTTCCGTACTGTGTGAAGGATCATAAGCGAGTAGTTGCTGCCTTTAAACGCAAACCCAACAGTTCCGTTCGGAATGTCGCGAAAAAACCTGCACTTGACCAAAAGTTTCGTGCAGAAGGCCAAAAAACGAGCCGGGCTCCGTTCATTCAAAGTTCAAAAAGCTCCAAACCGCAGTGAAAAACAGAATAGGACAGCTAAAACACATGCGCGTAAGCTGTACACACAAATGTTGACGAAACCACACTTTTGAATCATGGCCGATGAAACTCACGTAAAAGCGGACTTTGAACAAATTCCCGGCAACCAGTATGTGACTGCGAAAGACAAGTTCGACGATCCAGAGTCTCTCAGGCAACAGCAAGTGTCAAAGTTCTTCATGAAATTTATCATTTGGTAGGGGATTTGTTCGTGTGGTAAACGGAGCAAGCCTTTCATGACAACTTCAACTGCCTGAAAAAACGCCTGTTTCCGTTTCTAAAACACACAACGTTCCTACAATTTTTTGGCTGGACCTAACCTCTTGTCACTACTCCAAGGATGTTCTAGAGTGGTACAAGACGAACCGTGTCAATTTCGTGCCGAAGGATCTTAATCCCCCTTAATCTCCAGAGTTGCGGCCAATTGAAAAATATTGGGCTATAATGAAGCACGAATTTCGTAAGCATCCTGAAGTTGTCACTTCAGAACAGCAAATGTTGAAGTCATGGTAGAAAGCGGAAAAAATGTCGGGTATGAAGCGTTGTACAAAATCTTATGCGTGGTATTAAGAAGAAAGTTCCGGCTTTTGGATTTGGTATAGAAATACAGTGAAATAAAAATACCTATACCAAGATTATACATTGCATTTTATTCGCTGAATATTTCATGATAATCAGTTTAGAAACTTGATTCTGAGGACGAGTTTAAAGTGATGCAATTTAACTGTGGACACCCTTTAAACATCTTCAGGAATTGATAGTTAAATTAAAAGTTTAAGATCAAAACGGTTAGTTTGATTGGTATGACGTGGCTGGATAGCTCAGTGGTTATCCGTTCTGCTTACTGAGCAGATGGTCGGGAGTTCGATCCCAGGACCGTCCTCTTCCTTGTCATTTGTCACTTGCCTCTTTCTATCACCACTAAATTTAAAATAAAAAGCAGTCTAATGCGCTTTCATTCATCGCATCACTTACCATAGTGAATCAATGATCTAAAAAATAACCTGCCTCACTAACACAACACTATCCTTCCCTTGACAATTGTAGAGACGCAGAGGTAAACACGGTCTCTAACCAACGATTGTCAAATCAATCATCCTTCACTCCTGCCCAAAGACCGTGAGGACGTGGCTGGCGACGGTACTGATCTATAAATAGAATGAATTAGTGAACTTGTTCATTAAAGATGTTAAGCTACTCCCAAGCTCCATCTATGTGGTTCTCTGTGCAATTACACTAATTCTGGTCAGTAACGGAGCAGCAACTACGCTAGTTTGATTGGTTTTTGGCAAAGCTGTAGATAATAATTTGTCCATTCTTTAAAAAAAAATACACTGTAAAAAAATTTAAAAATATTAGGAAATAAACCAAAAATTTAATATCTATACAGTGTTTCTCACAATAGTTGTCACCTTTTTCAGTCTTGGTTTATTTCAGCTGGGTAATTTTAACAGCGGAGTTGATTATACTCGTTTTGAGGGTATTCATTTGACACTTTCACTTATTTAAAAAAAAACTTTTTTGCGCGTATTACTAGAACGATTGTTATTGGGAAACGAGGAGAATTGAAAATAAACACTTCATTTGATGTCTTTTTAAAAATAAAATATTAATACATTGAAACACTTTTTTCAAATTTCCGCTAGCAAACGCGAGCAAATTCCTTAAAATTCTACTAGAAGCTTATTTTTTGACAGCTTATTGCTCATCACATTTATCAGCTACCAAGGATGTAATACGGGAGTAAATTTTAAAAGTAAAGGCCTGTCCTCGAAAAAAAAATGCACCAGACAAAAGTAATCATCAAAAATTTAATTTAGGTCGGATTTTCTTGAAACTTTCAAGAAATGAACTTATACATATGGATTAAGTTTCGTCATAATTATTTTATGCAATATTCTTTCCATCGCTAACAGCCCGCACTTTTCGCTGAAGACTCCTCATTACATTTTGTGCAATGGTGGAGCCGACCTTTTTGGTCACTTTCATCCATTTTTTCTTCAACTCCAGCTCATTCTTAAGCACCTTGGACGATTTTTGAACTGTGGCCATCATTATGGCCCAAAATTTTTTCCACCGGACGAATCTCTGCTGAATTTGGGGGGGGGGCGGTTTTTGGTACAAAAATAACGTTATTGTCTCAGTACCAATCCAACGTCGATCGCGCGTAATGGCATGATGCCAGGTCCAGCCAGAATAATGTCTTGCCTCCGTGGACCCGCAGGAACGGAAATAGACGCTTCTGGAGGCACTCGGTGCGGTAAATTTCGCTGTTGATGGTACCCGTTGTTATGTACGGTTTACTCAGTTTATCGCATTGGCTTATGGCTTGCAAGAGCAAGTATTTTTTGGTGAATTTATCCACTTTCTTCTTCCTTATGTCTTACGGAACATCAAACCGTGATTTGACAACGTAGAACTCCAGCCCCGGTATCTGCTTTGCATCTGCCTTGATGTAGGTTTCGGCATCCATAACCACACACATCGGTTTCGTTAATCACTCTCGATACAGTTTCCTTGCACGGGATATGGCCGCCGTGTTTTGTTGATCATGCCGGTTCGGTGCCTTGCGGACCCTGAATACACGAAGCCCAGCTCGTTGCATGGTTTGCTGAACGAACCAGGCGGAATCCTTTGCCTTCAGAGCCGCGTCGCGAATCGAAAGGTTTGGAATAATCCAACACCTTCCGGGCCTTCACAGGGCCAGCTGTCTTCCGCTTCCAGCCCGCCGCTTGGTCGTCTGGGACTCCTTAAACGATTTGACCACCCGAGACACAGTTGTATGGGCGATTCCCAGTTGTCTTCCGATCCATCTTATGGTCGCAGTCGGATTTTCCATGACCACGCGCAAAATTCTCCGGCGATTTTTTCCTTGTTTCGATGACATCTCAATAACCACTGAACCGATGATATGAAATTTTGCACATGTAAACAATTCACTTCAAACTAGTTATACTCAGATTTTTACTAATGTTTACCGACGGCAAAAAAGTTACACACAGATAAACATGATGCATTTTTTTTCAAGTACAGACTTTACATTCGTAAAAGCTTAGACCGTGTCAGATATTCAAAAGCCTTAAGCAGTTTGGAGTGAGCAAGTCTTTTGTTTTCCGTACCTTGAAACGGTTCAAAGAAACTGGAAATTTCCATATTCAACACAAAGAGGTGCCAGATGAACTGCCAGGCCGAAGAAAAAGATCAAATTTGTGAGGGAGCGAATAAGACGTAATCCGGCCGTATCTGGCCGTAAATTGAGCAAACAATGTCAAATGACCCCTGCTTCAATGAACAGGCTCCTCAGGCATGATCTGGAATACAAACCGTACAAGAAACAACGGGTTCACGGGTTGACGGAGCGCCAAAAGTAAGCCAGGGTCCAAGGAGGCAGAAATCTTTTGGTTCGGCACGGTGACTGCGAGATTTTATTTTCGGATGACAAGCTCTTCCTCCTTCAGGACAGTCAAAATTAACAAAATGATCGTGTGTTTGGCAAAAGTCTTGCCAATATTCCAAAAGATGAACTACCTGTAAAACGCTATCAGAATGTTTCGAAAATCATGGTATGGGGCACCGTTTCATGAAAAGGAAAACATCCTCTTCTTTTCATAGAACCTGACGTTAAAGTCAACACTGAATATCCCTAGTAGCACACATGTTGCCATTCGGTTGAGATAACATAAATATGACTTGCTAAGTCATAATCAAGTTACTACAACTAATTATGGTCGTAGTGTGCTACTTGGGATTACATCGAGCAAGTTTTGAAGAACCATCTGCTTCCTCATGCTTCAACGCTGTATGGGAATACACCATATTGTTTCCAACAGGACTAAGCTCCAGCTCACAAGGCAAAGAAGACTCCAGCGTGGTGCGCTGAAAATTTACCCGATTTAATCACAAGAGAAGAATGGCCTGCATTTTCACCGGATCACAATTTACTTGCCAACTTTGTTTTGAGTTATATGCTTCAACATAAAGGGTGCCTACGAAAGGCTTACTTTCGATCAATTCAAGAAACATTTGGTTGATATTTGAGACCAAATTCCTCAAATCGTTCGTGCCAGCTGCGATGGGTTTACAAAGCGTTTGTGCAAAGTTATCAACGAAAAGGCAAGAAATTCGAATTGAATTAATATGGCTTATTTCTAGAACATGTATCTTTCAGTGACTGCTATTGTAAGACACCCTGTATATGCAAAAATTTAAAGAATATACTAGGTTATTCAAAATGTTTTGAAGGCGACTTCTATGGAACAAGAGAAAAGCTAAAATTTCACGTCATTTTAATATTTTATCTCTTGTAAGACCGTACTCAAAATTTCATTTTATTCTGTCAATTCTAACTTCAGTGTATTTTTTTAACCAAAAAATCATGCAGTGATTTTTGTTTTGTTTTGGAATGTTTATCGGCTACTAAGATCCATGCAAAGATGGTGAAAGTATCAAAGGAGTCTTCTCCGTCATCCGTTCACCGATGCTCCACCGATTCCAACCGTTCACCGATACTCCTTACACTCTCTCCAGTTCATATTTGTCATCAGCGACGGACTACAGAAGGTAATATCGATGAGGGATTCACGACCGTCCTTGCGAAAGGTGCTGGCGGAACTTCCGTTCGATAGTGTAACTTCCAGTTTTACCAGAGCTTCTAGCAGGCTGCACCCTCTAGCGTTGGTTCATTTGCTACCCCACTCCACAACCCAAGCATTGAAGTCTGATCCTCTGACGGCCGGTGTTCTTCCGATAAGCTTTTTAGTCAGTGCATCCAGCAGTTGGTGGAACTGCTCCATTGTCCACCCTGGGGGTGCATAGCAGCTGTATACAAAGATCCCGTTAATTTTGGCGATCAAGAACCCTTCGCATAAACTGGACACTACTTCCTGGATGTGGAATCTACCCATCACTTGTATCGCAGCCCCTGCCGCTCTATCTGCCACCCAGTTTTTGTTATCGGGAGGAACAAGATACGGTTCTGCAATGATTGCGACGTCGAGCTTTGTTTCTGTTGTTGAATGCCACAACAGTTGCTGTGCTATGTCGCAATGGTTGAGATTTCTTTGGGTAACCTCTATTACTGCTGACCTGCTGTCGCCTTGTTATATACAAGGCACCTTTAACCCCCCGTCCTGTGGTCGTTTCCGTCCTCCGTTTTGCAAAGCATGCATCTCGGTTGACTTGTGCAGTCTCTTGCAAAATGACCCTTCTCCCCGAATTCTCTGCACAGATCAGATTTGTCAGGACCTTTGCAGTCCCACGCCTGGTGACCAAAACCCATGCACTTAAAGCATCTCTCCAATTCCTTTGGAACTCGAGGGACGACTCTCAGTGAGCACACCGACCACCCAACTCTACCCGACTCCAACAGCTTGTTGTGCAGCTGTCGGCAGACGTATCACCGCGTCCCTTCAGCACCCTCATCAGCTCGACTTCTTTTGTGATCTCGTCAAGATCCTTGCACTCGATCACATTCTCCTGTGAGAGAGCTCTTACTATCGCCTGCTCACCAAGAGACTTTTCGACGAGCGTCTTGAAGACTGTGCTCTTGATGGCAAGATCCTTCTTCAGCTCAAAGAGCATCTCATCTTTCTGGGTGCACCCGGTTTTCACCACCTTCTCCCCTACTTCCGTCAACTCCGGATCTCATCTCATTTTTCTGAGAAATTCAGTGTATGTTCTTCCACTTTTTACATCAACAACTAGAGCGACTCCTGCACTTCTCTCCCGATGAGGCCTAGGCATCTGCTTCTTCTTCCCTCTTGACGTTTTCACTTGCTGCTGATTTTTCTTCCTTTAATCTTTCTGGTTGCCAACAGTGCGCCACTCACTGACTTTACCTTTCTCCTCGTCGTTTTTGAGCTTTTTCAGCTCCTCGTCCTCCTCTCCTGGTGTATCCCTTTTCCTTTTCTCCGAGCGTGAATTCTGGGGTTTCTTCGCCGTCTACAGCTGTCTGTCTGTCTGTCTGAACCTTATAGACTAGAAAACTACTGAGCCGATCGGCGTAAAATTTTGTATGGAGGAGTTTTTTGGGCCGGGAAAGGTTCTTATGGTATTTAGAGACTGGTTCAACACAAATTTTTGCATAACTCAAGAACTAATCAAGCAAAGTAAACCAAATTTTGCATGTGGGAGTTTTTGAAGGCAAAACATGTTTCTACACAGCCAGCCGGTTCAGCTTAGTTTTAAGTCGTTTTTGACTCACTTTCGTTAAAAGTGGAATCCATGAAATTTGAGTAAATGTTACTGGCATTGAGAAGTCGACATATCGTAAACATTGACTCAAATCAGATGGATGTTTATGATATGTCGACTAGTCAATGCCAGTAACATTTACTCAAATTTGAGTGACTCCACTTTT
This sequence comes from Aedes japonicus, assembly GCA_034211315.2. Lineage (NCBI taxonomy): Eukaryota > Metazoa > Arthropoda > Insecta > Diptera > Culicidae > Aedes > Aedes japonicus. Next base: position 12,297 of record JASCZW010005864.1, read on the forward strand.
GAGACGAAAGTAAATCAAAAACGACTTAAAACTAAGTTGAAACGGCTGGCCGTGTATGGTGGTTCGAGATCCCTCCCCCTTTTAGAAGGGGAGGCTCACATACAAATGCAACTGAAGTTTCTGCATAACTTAAGAACTAATCAAGCGAATGGAACCAAATTTGGCAGTGGGGTTTTTCGGAGGCAAGAAATGTTTCTATGGTGATTTGAGACCCTTCCCCTATCAGAAAGAGATGGCTCTTATACAAATGAAATAGATTTTTTTTTTCATAACTCGAAAACTTATCAAGCAAATGTAATCAAATCTGGCATTAATAAGTTTTCAAAGGCAAGAAATTTTTTTACAGTGGTTTGAGACCCCTACTCTCTCTAGAACGAGGAGCTCTGATACAAGTGAAACACAATTTTAATCCAAACATGAGAATTACCCCTAATGTTATGAATTAGTTCGGAGAAGCTTCTCATGATGGTTCAGGGCTCCTCCCTCGTCTAAAAGTCTAAAAAAGGGGGCTCCCATACAAGTCAAACACAATTTTTTGAATCATACAAGCACTAATCGAGCAAATGGAACCAAATTCGGCATGTGGAGGTTTTTGAAGGCAAAAAATGTTTCGACGTAGTTTGAGACTCCTCCCTCTTTGGAAAGGGGGCTCTCATACAAATTAAATACACATTTCAACTAACGACTGTTCCAGAAAGTATAAACATACCTTATTTTAACGGTCACTTTGAATATAATGAAATATTTCAACATGTTTTGGCTGCGTCCTTTTGTTTGCGCATTTCTGATTGACATAGCATCGAAAAAAGTGCTCAATTTTGTGTTACCTATCAAAATGCGCGGTCTTACTCCGGAACAACGAAAAAGTATCGTGCACAAATGGTGCACTGTGAGCAAACTTTTCTTGAGAAAATTGGCCAAGAGAGAGGGTGCGATCTGCGATTCAAAAATAAAGAGAACAGTGTACGTTTGAAGATGCGCCGAAGAGTGGTCGGAAATCCGGTCCTGTTAGGATTTCCGACCACTCTTCGGCGATAAAAAGATCAAGGATGCCTACAAGCGAAAACCAGTGACTTCCGTTTTGGATGTTGCGAAAAAACTAGGTACCTCGTCGAGTAACGTCATGCGTGCCAAAGAAAGACTTGGGCTTAAAACATACCGGAAGCAGAAAAAACCCAAAAAGAACGCAAAACAGGCCGCGTCCGTAAAACCACGCGCCAGCAAACTCTACGATTCGTTATTGTGTAGAAATTCGGGGTGTATAATAATGGACGATGAAACGTATGTGAAACTAGACTACAAAACGCTTCCCGGACCACAATTCTATACTGTAAGCGAAGACAAAGACATCCCCGAAACGGAGAAGGCAATTTTTACCGAAAAATTTCGTAAGAAGGTTATGGTTTGGCAGGCAATATGCGAGAGTGGTAAAACATCTAGTCCGTACATCCCAACGGAGATGATGAACCCTCAGAAATACGTTAAGGAATGTCTTCAGAAGCGATTATTGCCGATGATCAGGCAGCACGAAGGTCAAGTAGTGTTTTGGCCTGATTTTGGTGTCATGTCATTACGCAAAGGACACTCTAGAATGGTACAAAAGTCAAAAGGTATGTTTCGTGCTGAAAGACATGAATTCGCCGAACTGCCCTGAGGCACGGCCCATCGAGACTTGTTGGGCTTTAACCAGAGCAAAGCTTCGAAAATTCATAAAACCAGCGGACGACATCCAAAAATTTAAAAAAGATTGCTAAAAAGTGGTCAAAATGGTGGGAAGTACCACTGTCCAGAAGCTAATGGGTCATGTTCGAGGAAAAGTTAGAAGTCTTGGATATGATTAAATATTTTGATTTAACGAGAGTAAAATATCATATAAAACACAAATTGACATATGATTTGCCAAATAAAATTATTAAAACTAAAAAAAAACATGACTTTTTTGTTATTTTGAGAGTGTGCTTATACTTTCTGGAACAGTCTATAAACAAGAGCATTATCACTACTGTTATGAAAGTTAGTATTCAGGAGTTTTTGGGGCTGGAGAAGGTTCTTATGATGGTACTCCTTGCCCGTCTGGAAAAGGGGGCTCCCAATAAAAATGTCTGCATAACTCGAGAACCAATCAAGCCAACGAAACCAAATTTGGGATGTGGGGGTTTTTGGAGGTAGGATTTTTTCCTATGGTGGTTTGAGAGCCCTCTTTTTGTGGAGGGGGCAGGGTTCTCATACAAATCAAGCTGAAATTTCAACCAGACATGAGAAGTATCCTGCCAACTAAAACACAAAATGTGTATTTCTCGGGTAACGTTTGCATTAAAAAAAAAGGACAAAAAATGTCAATTTTTCATGGGTTTAGCTTCACCTGCACTGACACAACTGCCCATGTAGCATCAATCTTAGTAACCCATGAATCAGCATACAAAGTTTGACAGCTCTATCAGTCGAACTCTAACCGTGATAGCAAAAACAGTGAAGCAACCCGTCCAGAAGTGTGCGCATTCAAAGAACGGCCTCCGCCGCGTTGAAAACGGACATCGTGCGGCACTCTATGGACACCGGTTCCGGCATCTACAACATCTTTAGACAACAATCAGACGGCCGGAACGACCCTGAGCGATAAGAAGCTCCAAAAGGATGCTGAAGAGGAAGACCGAGGAAAAATTACATCGCTGCGTGCGCTTAGCCGGTAGATCGGTTCAACAGGCCAAATAGTGAAAAAGTACCTGACGAACATGAAAAACTATATCAGGAAGCGGAAGTCGCGTCCACTGGTTTCGGAGCTGCAGGCAATGACGCAGCGGCAGCGGCTGAATACGATGGTCAACTCGATTTTCCCGGCGAATCGCGATGCGGCGGTGGTGATGGACGGCGAGACCTATCTCACCCTGGATGGCAACGACTGGCAGGGCACTTCGTATTTTACTTCCCCCACGAAGGAAGTGAGCTCCGAGGTGAAATTCATTTCACTCACCAAGTTCCCTAACATGGTGCTGCTGTGGCTGATAATCAGCGAGAAGGGGATGTCAAAGCCGCTCTCGCTTTCTGCTCTTAGCGAAATGCCTGCCGGAAGTTGCGTCGTTCATCAAGAAATACCATAAGGGCAAAGACGCGATGTTCTGGCCGGATCTGGCGTCGGTCCACTACTTGAAGCAATCGTTGGAGGAGATGAGAGCGGCTGAATATCGATGTGGTACCAGGTTGGCGAACCCACCCAACGTCCTCCAGCTGCATCCCATCGAGAACTTCTGGGCCAACGTGAAGCGTAAGATCTACTCCAACAATTTTGTCGCGAAAACTGAGAAGGAATGGATAAATAAAACGAGGAAATCATATTTAACTATTTCTCTTACGCAATATACTAAATCCCCACGAACTCAGAGATAATCATGATAGTCAGTTTCTCTAATCATGATGATTGAAGAATTTTAATCAAGATGGGAACGTGAGTCTTTCAAAAATTCAATTGGCCAGACTTGTGCCTGGGACTTTTAAAAGTAAACTTAATTTTCGCAACCTACGTGAGAACAGACCATGTCATTTTGATTGAGAAAAGCTGTCCAGCCAGCAAATTTCGGGGAAAAGTTCAATGAATGACTTGTGCCAAAACCCATCGCAACCCGTTTAATTATTCATGCAACAAAAGACACGTGCTGATTGACGGTAGATGTTCTTCAGTTCTTCAACACCACGTGCGACCTGAAATTAATGCTGAGTACATCCCCTGTCAGCCAGACTAATTTCCAACTCAACGAGATCGTTAAACAAGCGCATCTCTTTCGACTTTATCGATGCAGGCCAACACGCAATTTCACCCTTCCCTGAGCTCTTCTTCGTTTAAGTAACTCGTGAAAACCGTGAAGCATCAAATCTAATCACTCATCGTTAAATATGCTCCCTCTCTGCCATGCACAGATAGACTGAAGCCCTCCCCCTGTGGGCTCTGCCAAAATGTTTATTCACAAACAGCCATGCAATCATCACCGGTGGATTTATGTTCTCCGAGAGGTGATGAGACATGAGCGGTGCTTCTGACAGAAATGGCGTGTCAGCGTCTTCTTGAAACGCTGTGCGATAACCGATGGGAGCAGCAATGTGCGTTATCATTGCTTCGTTGGGAATCCAATGGCAATACAATGTTCCCAAGAAAGACCATCGCTGCCATCGGCACGTGGCCGGTCTGCTGATCTGGCATGGAATGTGTAACAGAAAGCCACATGTCAGCCGTTGAGATGTGGGAGCGATTCTCTGAATCGATGCAATTGCTGCGTGGGGGTCACGTAATCGGAATTTCTCTGTGGATGTTTCTTTGTCGATTGAGTGTTCTCGGAGAATTGTTTAAACCTGGTATGCGTAATAAATCTAGCAAACGGACGAAGATTCAAACAACCTGAAAATGGGCATCGAATTATACCCAATCCAAGACAACGATAATTTTCTCCGCAAACGATGATTGTGGTAATAAAGCATTATGGGCAACCTACACAACATCGACAACAACAAATGGAGGTCGCTGATGATCCTTCGCCTTTGTGCAAATACGTGAGAAAACTAGCAAATGTGATGATCGTTGACAGGTTTGGTTTTTTTTTTCGCTTAATTTTACGACCCGTTGGAGAAAGGCCTTTATGATTTAATTTTGCTTTTGCACCAACAATCGCCGGCTGGTAGATATGTCACTCGCTTGATTGAAGTTGAGCCATCATCATCTGTTGGAGAAAGGAAAATGGAAAATTTTCCCGATTGTGATTTTATAATTTCAAAGACCTCGTCTGACCCCCAGTCACCTGCACTTGCCATTCTGTGTTGACGACGACGACGACGACGACAATTTGTCACATTTAAGTGCAGCCAGTGATGCTTTGGACATGAACATTTCTCCTCTTCGGGGTTGGTTGGTGTTTTTGTTTCTGCTTCTCTTCCAAACGATTTCATTTTTCAACTGGAGTCCAGCACTTTTATGCTGCGATTTTATGCTGAGTGGTCGGTCCCTTCTGTAGCCCGTTGGATTAAAAACATAGAACGTGATACTAATTTCATCGTACGTCATCAGACTTACGAAAAAATGGGTGGCAGTCAAAGAAAAGGTATCTAGAAGTGGTCTAGGACATTGGCGTTTGTGTTTTGCATTGTGTCAAGGTATGATTAACCTTTTGATTATTCATCAAAGAATACAATGAACGTAATCCGCACATTTAATAATTGATTCCTGCGACTACTGTTGCACGGATCTTTTTTGGGTTTCTCAAATCCATTGACTTTTGGCATTCGGGGAGATGTTGCTCAATTTGGCGTCCAACATCTTCGAAGCGGAATTTTAGGATAACATGTTTGCAGTCTGAAGATGATGTTTGGTTTCTTTTCCCGGCTGGCAGCATCAATTGTTAGATGGGACCATCACCCACACCACCCTGAAAGCGATGATGCCACGATTTGGCCATAAAAAGCGACGTGCATGGATGTTTTTGTCGTTTATTGGCACCGTCTGAGTCCGGTTGGATTGATAGCAAAATAGCCATGGACGAAAATATTTATAAACTGGGTCGATCGATGAAGCTAGACGAATGTTGTCGATGGTTTTTCTCGGGATAGGTTGAATCCTGTTCTTCGTTGAAGTGTGATGGAATCAATTTCTTTTGCGGCTTCTCTCATCTTGCATTCAACCCACGGTTACACTATGGTACAAATGGACAAATTTCGCGACAAAAATCGATAACTTGAAAACCATTAACTTTAGACACATGATTTTTTCGGAAGATTTAAAAAGTAAGAACTATTTTTGGTTTGTGTTATGACTAGGGTGGTCCTTTTATGTTCAGAATAAAAAAAATATTCTTATGATTCAGAGGACTTTATGCTTCCACAGAATTGTAGATATTTTGATTATATGAAACTTCGTTGAAAAAAGTTTTCGTCTATCTCATCTACGAATCGCTTAAAAACAGTTTTTTTTAACTATCCTTAGGGTGGGACTTCAAAAAAAAGTTCCTCTGCTGTAATTTTTTTTATTTCGATTTGAAATTAAAAACTTTGTAGGGATGACTTTTAGAGCAAGAAATGATGCACATTTTGAAGATAAAAGATAGTTGCTAGTTATTGTAAGGACTGCAACGTTAATTATGAGGATCTGTATGCAAAAGACTATGATTTATATGGACAGCTGTTTAGTGTCATTGTATTGCTTGTCTTGTAAACAAACGAAAACCTTCATTAAAAGGTAAACTTTTATTTCAAGCGGAACAATGCGAGGTCTTACGGAAGAAAAGCGAAAATCGATTGTGACCAAGTACTGCACTGAAAAGAAATTGAAGCAAAATAAAAAGGTGTTAGTGTCTGTGCGGTCCGAAATGCTATCATCCGGTTTGTTCTGTGGTTGGTAAATGACTGGACAATGCGTAACATTGGTTCTTCACGTACCTGCAGGTATAAAATAGATCCTACTGCAATCCTTAGCCTCTGGTCCAGTAACTCCTATCCCTACCTCCCCGTGGTGCCGACTGGGGTATGAGCAGGGATGCCAGATATTTTTTTCAAATGTCTGTGATAAAAATTTCAAATATCTGGGAATTTCTATAAAAGTCTGTAATTTTTATTTAGAAAATTAGACTTCTTTCAACGAAAAGACGTAATAAGAGAGCGAGTTATGTCGTTATCGCTATTTGTGTGATTATGAAAACATGTCTGCATATATTTCTTGGATTGTATGCAACCTTACACTATTGTTTCATATTTTTAAAGTGACACTGAAGCTTGAAGCATTCGCATATATGACACAATTTTCTATAGTTTTTTTTTCCCTGTAACACTCTTTCCAGTTTTGTATTTTAAAATCAAAACTTCTGCAAAACTTTGAGAAGGCGCTCTTCAGAATTTCTTAGAAAATCTTCTTAAGTTGCTAGAAGTTTCTTCCTGAACTTCTGAGAAGTTCTTTTCTGAACTGCCGAAATAATCTCTCCTGAACTTCAGAGAGTATTGTCCTGAACTTCTGGGAAGTTTGTTCCCTTTCTGAGAAATTCCTGCTTGAACTACTAGAAAGATCCCCCTATACTTCTGGAAAGTTTCTTCCTGATTTTATCAAAAGAATCTACCATAACTTTATAGATTTTGAGAACTTCGAGCAGTTCTCATTCTGAAATGCTGGAATGTTTGATTCAGAACTTTAGAGAGGCTCTCTGGCACTCCTTGGTAGTTCCAACTGAACTTTTGGTCTCTTCGCAACTTCTGAGAAGTCCTCTTATGAACTTCTGAGGAGTTCTTTACTGATTTTTTTTATGAAAAATTCCTTCTTGACCCTACAGGTAGTGCCCTCGCTGGTAGGTTTCTTCCTGAAATTCGGGGAAGTTTTTTCCTGAGCTTATTATTTCCAAACTTCTGATTGGTCCCCTCGGACACTACGAGGAAATTTTTTAGAAAAATTCCATTAAATTTGTTCTTGAAGTTTCTTCCTGGACTTCTGAGAAGTCCACTTCTGAACTTTTCGCCAGAACTTTGATGAAATTTGATCCGGAACTATTGGAAAATTCGTGCTCAAATTAGAAGGAAATACATCCAATGCTCCTGGAAAGTTTCGTTTCTCCCTAAAGAATTTTGAGAAATCCTTATTCTGAAATGCAGAATGTTCTCCTCTGAGCTTTGGAAAAGCTGCCAAACACTTCTAGGAAGTTCCAACTAACATTTCGAGAAGTTTCTTCCGAAATTTTTGGGAAGTTATTTCCTGAGAAAAGTTCTATCCTCAACTTCTATGACGCATCGTCCTGAGGATTTTTTTTTCCAGATTTTTCGAGAAATTATAGGTAGTACCCTTCTTGGTTAGCTCCCGTCTGAAAATTGAGGAAGATTTTTTTTCTAAACTTCTGGGAAGAACTCCAAAACCTCTAAAGAATTCCAAACTTCAGAGAAGTCCTTACCCCTCCACTTCTTCCTGAAGCTCTGATAAGTCCTCACCTGATTCTTGGGGAAGTTCTGTCTTGAAATTCTGGTAAGTATGATCTTGAACTTCGGTAATGAATTCTTGCATGAACTGCTTGCTCCCAATACTTCTGAGAAGTTTCTACCTGACCATAGGCGTTTTTTTTTTCGAGGAACTCTAAGTTTATCAAATATGATTTGTGTTGTTGTGAACCTTGATTTTCGTTGTGACTTAATAGCAAAGGACCAATATTACCAACGATTTGACAGTAATTTTTCGCATGGGTTTGAACACGCGTGGGATTGAACACTACCATAAATAGGGACTCCATGTTACCCTCAGAAAGGGCCTATACAATACTTATCTTCGGGCCCATTGTGTCTCCAAGTGACCCACCGTTTTCGTTTCTTTAAGGATTTCTAATTTAAATGATACCTACGATATTTTAAAACATTTCAACAAAACTTCTTATCGTATCTACTATACTGCGTTTAAATACTATACTGGGTACTGCGTACGTTTAAAATCCAAACTTCATAGAATACCTTCATTTGAAATTTAAAAAATATTTCAAATGTCTGTAAAAGTCTGCAACATAAATAAAATGTCTGCTAAATGTCAGCATCGTTAAAAAAGTCTGCAATAAAAATGAAAAGTCTGCAAATTTACAGACATGTCTGTGAATATGGCATCCCTGGGTATGAGTGACCATAGGAAAGATCGGGTATCCAACCCCGGTGGGACCTTGGTTATATGCTGACAGGGAAAGGGGGGCTGCTCTCTTCAAAGGGTGCAGTCTATCTGAGCGTCTGTTATCCATGTTAGGGGTGGCTCAAAACAGCGCACAGTGGGCAAAAATGGAACCAAAATGCCATTAATTTAGACGGCACAGGGTTGGAGTCCTTAAATATAGCTTTTCTTATGGGAAAAAATGCGGAAAATTGAATGGTGTTGGTTTCATTTAGGGTTGACCACAGTAAGTGTCCCAATTTGCCCATTTCTCCCCTCATATTGGATGCAAATTAGGTTTATTACCCATAAACAGAACTTGGTGCTATTATATTGCATCCAAATGTACTGTAAATTTGCAGAAAAACCTGAAAAACTGAATGGAACAGATTTCACTTTGATCGGATGTAAGGAAGTGGTCCATATTGCCAATTTTACCCGATTCTCCCCTCATACTTGAATAAACTCATATACCATGCGGTTCTGAAGATCGGCGCTAGTAATATTACTCTCACTTGCACTGATCTTTTGTAGAAATGTCAGGAAAATCGAATGGGGAGGGTTTCGTTCAGGGTTGACCTCAGTAAAGGGTCAATTTTATCCGATTCTCCCCTCATACTTGAATAAACTAATGTACCATGCGGTTCTGAAGATCGGCGCTAGTAATATTGCTCTCACTTGCACTGTTCTTACGTAAAACTGTCTGGAAAATCGAGTGGTGATCGTTTCGTTTTGGGTTGACCACAGTAAATTGTCCGTTTTACCCGATTTCCCTGCATACTTGAAAAACCTCATATACTATGTCGTTTTGTAGATTGGCAGCGTCTCTTCTCCATGTTAGGAGCGGCTGATCATTGTCCTTGCGCCAGCGTGGGACTCTAAACAGTGCTGTGCACGATGGTCCTCCGGTGAGACACGGGGTTGGAGAAGGCCCAACAAGCCGCCCTTAAAAAATCAATGTTACAAATAATACAGAAGTTAATAGGAACCGGAACAATTGGCAAAGACCTAGGCGACGTATTAAGGACTATGATTGGAAACTCGGAACATGGAACTGAAAATCCCTCTGCTTTCCTGGCTGCGATAGAATAATCTATAACGAACTTCAACCACGTAACTTCGAAGTCGTAGCACTGCAGGAGGTTTGCTGGACAGGACAGAAGGTATCGAAAAGCGGGCATCGAACAGCTACTTTCTACCAGAGCTTTGGTACCACAAACGAGCTGGGCACCGGCTTTGTAGAGCTGGGCAAAATGCGTCAACGCGTGATTTGATGGTTTCCGATCAACGCTAGAGTGTGCAAGCTGAGGATCAAGGGTCGATTTTTCAACTACAGCATCATCAACGTACGCGCAGTTAGAGCAAGTGTATGATGGCTGCCCGCAGCGGGACGTAAAAATCGTCATTGGTGACATGAACGCTCAGGTAAGACAGGAGGCAATGTACAGACCGGTAACAACAGCCTGCATACCGTATCGAACGATAATGGCCAACGATGTGTGAACTTTGCGGCCTCCCGTGGTTTAGTAGTTCGAAGTACCTTCTTCCCCCGTAAAGACATCCACAAAGCCACTTGGAGATCACCTGACCAGCGAACAGAGAATCAAATCGACCATGTTCTAATCGACAGGAAATTCTTCTCCGATATCATCAACGTTCGCACCTACCGCAGTGCGAATAGAGACTCGGACCACTACCTAGTTGCAGTATGTATGCGCTCAAAAAACTCGACGGTGTACAACAAGCGTCGAACTCGGATGCCACGACCTAACATTGAGCTAATACGGGAAACCGGAGTTGCCCAGGAATACGTGCAACAGCTAGAAGCAGCTCTACCAACGTAAGAGCAGCTTGGCGCTGCTACTCTTGAGGATGGCTGGAGAAATATTCGAACCGCCATTGGTAGCACTGCATTAGTGACACTAGGTACTTCTGCACCGAATCAAAAAAATGACTGGTTTGATGGCGAATGCAAGCAGTTAGTAGAGGAGAAGAATGCAGCACGGGCGAGAACACTCAACCAGCAATGCATAGCATTGAAAATGTAAAACAAAACAATAAATACTGAAAAAAATCAACAATTAGACGAAGAAAACCAAAGATGAAAGCAAAAGCGAATCAATTAAAATGTATAAAAAACAGTGATTGTTAAAAGGAAACGAAAATAAAATAAGATTAACGTTAAAAAAAAAAACGGGCGAGAATGCTCCAACACCGTACGAGAGCGAACGTGGAACGGTATAGACAGGCACGGAACAGACAAGATTCTATTCTTTGAAGGAAAAAGCGCCAGAGGGAAGATCGAGACCGTGAAGAAATGGAAACACTGTACCGTGCTAAAGACACACGCAAATTCTATGAGAAGTTGAACAGCTCGCGCAAAGGCTACGTACCACAAGCTGATACGTGCAGAGACCTGGATGGCAACCTTCTCACAGTAGAGTGTGAGGCGATTGAAAGGTGGAAGCAGTACTTCGACGAGCACCTGAACGGTAATGTTACAGCGAACAAAGGTGGCTATGTAATAAATCTAGGAACACGCGCAGAAGATGACAAGGACCCGACACCAACCCTTCAGGAAATTGAGGAGGAAATTGGTCGGTGCAAAAACAACAAAGCCGCTGGTGTTGACCAACTCCCAAGCGAGCTATTGAAATTCGGTGGTGAAGCACTGGCCAGAGCACTGCACTGGGTAATTACCAAGATTTGGGAGGAGGAATGTTTACCGGAGGATTGGATGGAGGGAATAGTATGTCCCATCTATAAAAAGGGCGACAAGCTAGATTGCTGCAATTATCGTGCGATCACGCTACTGAGCGCTGCCTACAAGTTGCTCTCCCAAATACTATACCACCGCCTGTCACCAATTGCAAAGGAGTTCGTGGGGCAATACCGGGATTCATGGGTCCCCGCGCTACTACGGACCAGATTTTCGCGATTCGGCAAATGCTGCAGAAATGTCAATACAACAAACCCACACATCATCTTTTCATCGATTTCAAATCAGCGTATGATACAATCAATCGAGACCAGCTATGGCAAATCATGCACGAATATGGATTTCCGGAAAAACTGACGCGGTTGATCAAAGCAACGATGGATCGAGTGATGTGTGTCGTCCGAGTATCAGTCCCTTCGAATCTCGGAGAGGTTTACGGCAAGGTGATGGATAGTCGTGTTTGTTGTTTAACATTGCACTGGAGGGTGTGATTCGAAGAGCTAGGATAGACACGAGTGGCACGATCTTCAGGAAGTCTGTCCAACTATTTCGCTTCGCCGACGACGTTGATATCGTAGCACGTAACTTTGAGACGGTGGCGGAAACGTACATCAGACTTGAGGCTGAAGCTGGTAGGATTGGGCTTGTGATTAATGCGTTGAAAACAAAATACATGGAGGGAAGAGGCTCACGAGAAGACAATGTTAGTCTCCTAGCACGAGTTCAGATCGACGGTGATGAAATCGAGGTAGTAGACGAATTGGTGTATCTGGGCTCATTGGTGACCGCCGATAACGACACCAGCAGAGAAATACAAAGGCGCATTATGGCTGGCAATCGTGCCGACTTTGGACTCCGAAGGACGCTAAGATCGAACAAAGTTCGCCGAACCACAACGTTGACCATCTACAAGACATTAATTAGACCGGTAGTTCTCTACGGCCACGAAACATGGACATTGCTAGTGGAGGACCAACGTGCCCTTGGTGTCTTGGAATGGAAGGTGCTGCGTACCATCCACGGTGGAGTGCATATGGAAGACGGAACGTGGAGGAGGCGAATGAACCACGAATTGCACCAGTTGCTGGGAGAACCTCCCATCGTACACATCGCAAAAATCGGTCGACTACGATGGGCTGGGCATGTCATAAGAATGTCGGATGACAGCCCTGTGAAAATGGTTCTCGAAAACGAACCGACAGGTACAAGAAGAAGAGGCGCGCAACGAGCAAGGTGGATCGATCAAGTAGAAGGTGACAGCGAGGCTGGCGAGTGACAGCCATGGACCGAATAGAATGGAGACAACTTCTGTGTACAGCAGAGGCCACGCCGGCCTAAGTCTGATTGGTAAGGTAAGTCCTCCAAGCTGAATTCTCATACATTTCTCTTAACACTGCTCATGAGATCTTGGGCGAGGCTTTGTCCATTTTCCTTTCACAAATTGTCCCAGTTTTTCTTCAAAGCTTCATCGGTTTTGAATGTTTTTCCGCTTTTCTTCAACTTCTTTTTCATTATCGTCCAAAACTTTTCGATCGGACAAAGTTCTGGTGTATTTGGCGGGTTCGCCTCCTTCGGGACCACATTAACGCCCTTCGCTTCGTACCAATCCATTACAGGCTTGGCGTAATGGCACGAAGCGAGATCCGGCCAGAACAGCGTGGGACCACGGTGAGTTCGGAGGAAGGGCAGCAAGCGCTTCTGCAAGCATTCCTCTCGATAAATCTGCCCGTTTATGGTGTCGGTTGTAACGAACGGCTTGCTGTACCATCCGCACTCGCAGATCGCCTGCCACAACAGGTACTTCTTCGCTAATTTGTCCATCTTTCTCTTTCGGAACTTTGCCGGAACCTCCATGCCGGACGTACCAACAAAAAACTCGAGGCCGGGGATTTGTTTGGTGTCCGCCTTGATATATGTCTCGTCGTCCATGACGAGACAGCCTGTTTTGACCAGCCACTCACGGTACAGCTTCCGCGCACGCAATTTGGCCACCGTGTTTTGCTTGTCAGTCCGGTTTGGCACGTAGCCCAGCCCGCTTCATGGTGTGCTGGACGAACCACTTCGACGAATTGACCTTTTTGGCCACGTCTCGGGTGGAAAGGTTCGGGTTATTCTTTAAGTACTGCCTTCCCGAGCAAAGGAAAATAACTAATTGATAACAAGTTTTATTATCTCGTTATCATCTGATAGGATAACTTAATTTGTTATCATCTAGGCTGCATAAACAGCCAAAATAACAAAAATGATAACAACATTTCATTCTGTACATAACATGTTGATAACCTATTTTGTCATCATTAAAAACATGTTGATAACAAATCCTGCAATGTATATTGTCTGTTTCAATAATAAAACTAGTTATCAATCAGCTACTGTCACTGACCGTTGATAACACGTTATAAAATTAGTTACCATTTTGATATTATGCTGATATATTGATAACAGGATATCACCGGATGTTATAGCGTCTATAGGATATCACAGGATGTTATAGCGTCAGAAGTTGTTATAACTACGTTATCAACATTTTAAAAAAAATAGAATATCAAATTGAAAAAAAAATAACTAAACTTGTTATAATTGTGTTTTCATTCAGGGAAATAACAGAAGATGTTATCACTTCGTTATCAACAATTGAAATAAAATGATAACAAAATATCAAATTGATAACAACGATAACTAAATTTATTATCAATTAGATATCATTCTGTTATTATCCTACTTTGCTCGGGTTATCTTCCGCACCTTCTCTAGGTATTCCGTTTCCGGTTTTAGGCCGCTTCCAGCGCGCCGCTCGATGGTCTTCGTGTACTGGAACATCTTCAAAACGCGCGACACGGTGGAATCGTGGATTTCAAGCCTTTTGCCGATCCATCTGTGCGACTGACCAGGATTATCGATCACCGCGCCCAAGATTTGCTGGCGTAGCTCTTCTTGTTTCGAATGCATCTTGAAAACTACTTGAAACGTATTGACAGATCGCGATAAAATTTTGCACACAAAAACATAACACTCTAAACAAGTATTACCCAAAATTCATTTATTTTTACCCACGCGATTAAAATTTACACCCAAAAGAAAGTGTCGCATTTTTTCCGGTTCCAATCTTTATTCGTGACTACCGAGACTATAAACGGGGATATCTACACGCTAAGCTCAGTTTACCCATAATCGCAAAAAAGTGCACATAGTCATTTATGGGTAAAGTTAACTTTTCGTATATTTGAGAGAATTTGTATGGGAAATTATACTCACATGTGGGTAAGAAGCAATGTGCCCATAAATGGGTATGTTCACTTTTCGCGATTATGGGTATTCTTCACCCATATTTGGGTAAACTGAACTTAGCGTGCAAGGACACTCCTACAGGGTGTCTACAAATTATGCGTACAGACTTTGTCGGCACGCCTCAACACAGCCAAGCGGATTAAACTAAGCATACCTACATGGTTTAACATCTTGACCCATTATCTTTACACGCAGTAAATTTGGTCCAGTTGTGATTTCTAATTCATTCAAAATGAAGCCGAATGAGTTGCGCGTAAGTGTACTGTTTCAGTGATTGCAAAGACCCTGATTATGGCAAAATCTACAATGGGTGACGCAATAAAACGATACCGACAGCTTGGAACGCTAGATGACCGCGTAGAGAGAGGAAAAATGCAAACCGTTCGAACTCCACAAATGCGCGAGATTATTGTCCATTGTTTGGGCTAGAATTACTCATTCCGTCAAAAGATTTTCATCGACATGGTGGCGAAAGTGAATCAAACGGTATATCAGAAGCTATTTACATTAAAAAATGAATGGATTTTTCAACAAAAATGGGCGCCGGCTCATGGAGCTAAACAGATTATAAGTCTTTGTGAACGCATTTTTCTGAGCTTTTCAACGAAGGATGAATGGCCTTCTAAAGAATGTGCACACCAAAAAGTAGTCGTCGGAAATGCCCTAATGCAGTCTTCTCCGTGTACGCTTTGCTAATCCGATCACTACTACATGAATATTAATGTATGTGTGCTACGATGAAGACGTCGTTTGGCTACAGTAACCTTTATTCAGTATAATGGCGTCGAATCAAGAACGCGTGCGCGAAGCAATTTTGCACAAAAGAGTGGAAAATCCAGATGTTTCGCACGGCGATATTGCCAAGTCATTAAAAATCGCAAAATCGACGGTTACTAAAGTGCTAAAAAACTTTCAGCAGCGCTTAACTTTAAAGAGAAAGGTCGGTTCCGGAGGTAACCATGATTCTCGTTTCGTCGCGGAGAGGAAGAAAGTGATTAAAGAATTTAAGAAGAAACCGAATATCTCCGTTCGTGATGTGGCGAAAAAAATGAAAATGTCTCCATCGTTCGTCCAGAAAGTGAAGAAAAGTGCAGGCTTGAAATCATTCAAAGTAGGTGTTGCTCCAAATCGTAACGACAGCCAGAACAAGAGCGCAAAATCTCGATCGAGAAAATTATATGACACTATGCTGAGGGAATACGACTGCATAATACTGGACGACGAAACATATTGCAAAGCTGACTTTAAGCAGATACTGGGACTACAGTTTTATACCTCGTTGCAAAGAGGAAATGTTGCTGATCGTTTTAAGCAAAAAAATTGTCGAAGTTCCCAAAAAAATACCTCGTATGGCAAGCATCACGACTGGCACTCTAAATGGACAAATTTACGTAAAAGAGTGTCTGAATAAACGACTGTTGCCGTTCATTCGGGAACACAACGGTTCGGTGCTGTTCTGGCATCTTGCCACTATGGAAAACTGGCTAACTGGCTGGTACATTGCTAATGGTGTAAATATTGTCCCAAATTATTGCAATCCGCCGAATTCGCCAGAACACCGTCCGATCGAAAAGTATTGGGCTCTGGTCAAGAGGAATCTTCGAAAAACGAATAGCGTAGCAATTGATGAGAAAAGCTTCAGGCGTAACTGGCAGAAAGCTGCAAAATTGGTGACGGATGACACTGTGCAAAAACTGATGGAAGGTGTCAAACGAAAGGTGCGGGCATTTGGATATAACAGGTCAAATTGACTTAACTGTATATGTTTTATATTTGTATTTTTATGAAGTCTTAAATAAATGATTTACTTTTGATTTTCTCATATTTTCCATTAAATACCACTAATTTCCCGTTGACTACTTTTTGGTGTGCACATTCTTTAACTCACCGGATTTGAATGGTCTATATTGGAGTCAAGAGCCTGCAGTACACCACATACACTACAACATCTAAAACCACCTAGTAAGACTTTTTGCAGTGAACTTTTGATTGTCATAACGATTTAGCCCCATTTTCACTTTGTACGCGTTCATTCCATACCTCTGCTCTACTTTTATCTCATAAGGAGTGTATCGAATATAAACTATCCACATACATTTGCGTTGTACGCATGTATTTGTGATGGTTTTTTATGCTCTAAACACTGCATGCTGTGCGTTTGACTGTCAGCTTTCTTTTGTTTACTTGTTTGTGCGGTTCAAATTCTGCGTTTTCAAAATGTCGCGTATTGAAAAGGAAGTGAAAATTAAGGTTCTGGACACATGGCTAAGCGAGAAGGGTATTACTATGCGAAAATTGGCGAAGTGGTTTGGAATTCATCATGCGAGTGATAAAACCATCATCAATAAGTTTGGGGAACACTATTCTTTGGATGAGCTACCAGGAAAAGGCAGAAAACCCGGTTTTTCCAACCCGAAACTTTAGCAGAAAGTGGTATCTCTAATCATGACGAACAAATCAATGTCAATACGTGATTTGGCCAAAAAAGCAGGAACGAGTGTCGGAATGATCCAGCGTATCAAGAGGCGAATCCACCTGAAGACCTACAAGAAGCAGAAAATCTCGAAACAAAGTGCAGAACAGAAGAAGCGAGCAGCAACAAGGGCCCGGAAATTGTATTTGTGTCTTTTGCAGCGTTCGGATGCATGCGTTTTGATGGACGATGAGACCTATGTAAAGGAGGACTCAAAAACCCTTCCAGGTCCACAATACTTTACTGCCGTCGTTGAGGAGGATGTGAGCGATGCGGACAGGTCGATTCAAGTGGAGAAATTCGGTCGAAAGGTACTGGTATGGCAAGCAATATGTTCCTGTGGTTTGAAGTCAACCATTTTTTACACTACCGGAACTATAAATGTGGAAATCTATCGATCTGAGTGTCTCCAGAAGAGATTGTTGCCTTTATATAAGAAGCATAGTACACCTCCACTGTTTTGGCCGGATTTAGCGTCGGCTCACTATGCCAAAACCACTCTCAATTGGCTTGCGGAAAAGGGTATAGATTTCGTTGAGAAAAATATCAATCCACCAAATTGCCCTCAGCTTCGACCCATCGAACGTTACTGGGCAATCGTGAAGAGGGTCTTCAAGAAGACTGATAAGGCAGCTGGGAACATGCAGGAGTTCAAAAAAATTTGGGCTCAAGCGTCCAAAAAATGCGATGCAACACTTGTCCGGAACTTGATGAAGAGCATTCGATCCAAAGTTCGAAAATTCGTGAAGTAATAACTTAAATTTCATCCGGTTTTCATTATGTTCAAGTTTAACCTCGTACAATAAAAGATCAATTTTTTGTATGAATAAAATATCGGTTTTCAACATAATTTGAAAGAAAGTTTGTGGATAGCTTATTTTCGATACACTCCTAATGATTTTGATTTCCCAACTTTGCGAGCCACATTTCGCACAGAAATATCGGGATTTTTCTCAAAAATGGCTACCACCTTCTTCCCTAGCAGCACACTTGTTTCAAACAAGCTAAATTTACTTCGGAGTTACTCAATTAAGTCACAATCAAGTTGCTGTGATCTATTGTGACAGCTATGTGTTACTTGGGTTGTTCATTTATCGGGAGCATACTGTTCGATTTGTTCAATTTCCAAACTTCCGGTTTACAGTCATGCCCTGGTCAAATGATTTTTGGTTGTTTTTTGTTTCTTGGCAAGATCGCGTACCGATAAATTCGGATTTTGCTGCGTTTGCTTGATGCACTTGACTCGACGCCATTTTACTGAATGTAACAAGAACCATGTTGTATCACGAAATAAAGTGGAGAGTTTTAGCTGCCATATGAGTGAAACGTTTCCGCGATCCGTGAAATAATTCAAATTCTACACTGAGAGATTTAATGCTTTAATGCAGACGTTTTTCAAATTTGTCAGATCAACTGGCGCTCATAGCAAGATGCTTTGAAACGGACCGAAAAGTCTGATTAGCTACATCCCTCTATATTTTTTCCGAAAACAACGTAATCCACAAACCATTTATCTATTTTTCTACTTCTTAGATTATCTTAATTATCCACCATTAAATTGAAACGACAAGCATGACTTCTGGCGATGCACTAATTAATCCCATTCTCCAGTGATACAGGTGGTGAAGATAAAGAGCAAAAAAAAAACATGCAATTTGCTTTTCACCCCTGAAAGCGTTCTTAATCCGTATCATTTCGTCCATCTAAGCTCGGATGGATCCACTTATAAAAACGAATTTTCCGCCTAGCCACTTCTGGGAGCAAACACTCCATGACTACTGCATTCTTCGGTGGAAAACAAAAACTCAAGAAAACAATGACCCGTCTTGTCATTTCGGAAGCGGGAAACCGAGGCTAATGCGTTCCAGCGTGTCCTCGCGTTGATTGCTACATCCAAAACTCAACTGAATCGTTTTTTTGGACCGAAAAAGTGCGATATGGTATCCAACTCAATTCATTCAGTGATTGGCAATATTCGCTCCGAACCAAGGAACGACATCGGATACTCATTTTATTTCCTAATTCGGTATAAATTTCCCCCCCATCGTGGATGGGTGGGGAGATTGGAAGCGAATTCGAAACCGGATATCAAGATCGGATGAAAAATAATGAAGCCCAATTAGAGGACGATGCTGCAGCGCAATTCGATCCTAGGAGGATGAATCGCGATTTGAGTCGGCTTGACGTCAACTTTGTCAATTGTGTCTTCAAGGACGTTTCAAGTTCCCACGACGATTACCGGAATTTAAATACTCATCCAAAGTTTTCCAAACAGCAATCCGGCGCTCATCCATCCGGGTGGTGTGTGATAGGACAACTTTTCGTGGAAATGCAAATCCCAGTGGCCAACGACGACGACAACGTGCGCAATAAAAAGCTTTATCCAACGTCAGCACACGCCATCAGATATCATATCAACCGGCATCCATCCGCCTGCCCTCATCTCGGATTTTGACTTTTCACATTCGCTAATGATGACACCGAATTCCCCCAAGCAATTGTGGCACGAATGATGTTGCTGCTACTTTTTTTTTCCACCGGTGCAGATATGTGTGTACCGTCATGAGCACTGCACAACACTCATATGAGCATATGATCTGGCAGAAGCTCGAAAAGCGTACAAATCTGCTTTGGTGAAAATCTCAAATTTTCAACCGGAAAACTCTTTATCCTATCATGTTGTAGGGTAGAGACCTATATCGGCTCAATGGGTAATTGTTGGCCAATCGTGCCGGTATGGCCAAATATTTAGAGGGTATTCAGATCAAAATATGCTCAAACAGTAAATGTGTGTCAGTCGATCAAAGTTTATACAGAATACAGGAGAAATATTCAGCTAAGCTTCCTTCTTACCAAATGCGAATTGCCGGGTCTTTCGTTTAACCCCTACCATAAGATTTTGTCCAGCCTGCTTGTCCATTTTATTCGCCGCAGAACGCCAGTTTGCCTTGAAATGTTTCTCGCTCACAACAGCTTTTTGAGTCTTCTTAAGGTTCCGCTTGACGATGCCCCGTATTGTTCGATTGGGCGGAGCTCTGGCCTGTTGGGAGAGTTCTTGTCCTTGGGCACCACTTAAACGTTGTTGGCAGCATACCACTCCATGGCCTTTTTTTCTTAATGGCAAGATGCCATATCTGGCCGAAATAGAACGGAACAATTGTGTCGATTTAGGGAAAGCAGTAGACGTTTTTGTAGGCACTCGCTCAGATAAATTTCCTGGTTGATGGTTCTGGTCGCAATGTAAACGTTCTCTTCAAGCCACAGGTACAGATGGCCTGCAGCACCAGGTATTCCTTCGCGAGCTTTGACAGTTTAATGTGCTTGAGAATAACTGCTACCTTTCCTCGTCCGGTTGCCGTATAACATTCCTGTCCAGGAAGCTGTTTAATGTCTGCCTTGGCGTAAGTTTCATGATCCTGTACGACACAATCAAACTTCGTCAGCATCGTCGTGTACAACTTTTGGCCGACGTGTTTTGTTTATCGTCGCAATTTGGAGCCACCACTTTCTTGTAAGTCGACAGTCCAGCTCGTTTTTTTCAGCTTTAGGCGTCACTCCCTGCTTCTTTGCGACATCTTGGACGGAGAGGTTGGGGTTCGGCCCGAAACAGCTGGCAACTCTTTTTGTCGCTGTGGCCTCCGGCTTTCGATTTCCCCCCAATTCAGCTTTCCTGACTGTCGACAAACGTTCACCGAACACTTTTAATACGTTGGTAACAGTTGATTTAGCCATGTTCAACAATATCGCAAATTTGGCGTGAGAGTAGTTTGGATTTTCGCCATGCATGTGCAAAATTTTGATGCGTTGCTTCTCTTCCTTCGACGATATTTTGATAACTGAAGTGCTAATCTCAAAATTAAAACAAAGGCACGATGCTACACGCACACATCTTCAAAATAAGGGGTGTGCAAATTTGTTTAATGCACGATGAAAGGAAATGCGTCAAGTTTAAGTCGACCAAATTTTGATCGAAACACCCATGTGTTCAAAACGTTATCAATTCACAGAAAAACATGAAGAATTTCAAAAGTTTGCAATCTTTCTCATATCAAACCCGATTGAAGTAATAACTGGCTTAAATAAACTTAAAATAATTCATAAATTTATATCAAATCAGGCATTTCATATTGTTGCAATCTAGAACGCAGAGAAGTAAATATTTCTTTGCTGCTGATGCTGATACTGATAGTTCAATAACTACAATTCATATGTGGAAGTCATGACTGTTTGCCTTCTTTATTTTGAAAAATAAGAGATGCTCTCTCGCCTAATCACACTTTTTCTTTACCTCGATAGTTCAATATGCAGCCGCCATGAAATCAGCGAGCCAAGTTTTCGTAGCAAGACTTCTAACAAAGTCTCAACAACTTGTGACTCCACCATTCCAAACCGGGTCTGAAACCCTATACCTCTCATTACACAACAATACTGCGTTCTTTTTTGTTCAGCAGTACATACGTGCCCGCTTCATTTGATTCATTTTTTAATCGTTTTTGACTCACTTTCGTGATTCTAAACAAAGCTAAGCTGAAATTTGATTAACTCGGGTTGAGATAGGCAATTCTACAAATCAAAAACATTGAATCAGATGGATGATTTTGATTTGTCAACTTGTCAATTCCATTAATATTTACTCAAATTTCAGTGACGCCACTTTGAAAGAAATGGAGTCGAAAACGGCTCAAAACTGGCGTAAATTGGGTGACGTACAGCTAAACAGAGGTGTATCTTTTTTTTCTTTTTGTTTTCCAGCTCACATTTTCACATTGATGGTTGTTCCAAAGTCAAACAGATAGGGGAGAACAGTACAAAACGCACTGGTGGGGTAGAATGACCCACTCCATAAATATGGTGAAATCTTCAAAGCTATAGCTCTAATGGAATGAAACTTTGTCAATTCTTAAATCAAACAGCATATCTGATAACTTTGTAGCACATCAAGGCAGTAAATATACCAAAATATGATCAAAATTGAAGAAATTGTTCCGACTGTACGGCATATGTAAATAATAGAGTTAATCAAATAAGCTTTTACCACGCGTTAATATCCATAATAAATTCACTTCACATAGATTGCACACCACAAAACTTCAAGATAGTTTCAAAACTTCACTATAATTCCACGTATTTTCAGAATGTTAAGACAAAACCATGCAAAGCTAAAACTGGGGCAGAACGCACCGTGACGTTATGTATACGTCTACACGCTTAGGAAAAAAATACCCAGTTGAGCGGATGAGCGTATGAAGCCAACGTTGGGTATAAATTACTTACTTCTGCTTAAATTTTACCCAAAATTAAATAATTTGAACCCAATGGTAGATAAACACAATTATAACCAACGTGCTTCCAATACTTAATTGCTCCTTTGGGTACTTTTTCCTAAGCGTGTATTTAATTAGCAGTTGGCAACATATCACAACGTTTTGCGCAACGTCTTTATTCTGTACCCATAGGTTGCTTGAGTACCAAACAGAGCAAAGAGGACGTGGCGATTTGCTTCATTTTTACACCTCTAATGGGTAACTTTTTGTAACAGTGTTTTTTACTTGTTACAAGCGGTGCATGCTATCCCAATAATGTGGTGCATCATATCTCAGTGTTGTGGTGTGTTTTACCATAATTTTGGGGTGCATATTGAGCAATTCAACAGGCGTTTCACCCCGGTTGGGATTAAATTGGAAACGGTTTAAAAAATCATCGTTTTGAATTAAATTCCCATTTGATATACAACGTAAACAAAGTAATGCAGCATACTCAGTTACTTCAGTTACTTCTACTATTTCAGCTTCAATTCTCTAGTTATTCACGATGTTGCTTAAACGGTGCGTTTTGTACCATCCTCCCCTACGTACAACACATTGAACTTTTGGCGGTGTTTAGCATCATTGTGAAAACACTACTGCCATGTTTTGAGCATATTTTGACAACTGGCAACTGAACAGGTGACAATTGAGTTACAACGTCACACTGTTGTATCTGTTTGTCTGTGCTAGTTCAGTTTTGAATCGGCACGAAAAGAGTGCGGAAGGCTTGATAGCAACCCTCACCTTGTCGGAAGTAGCTACAGAGATTGATCATTTCAAACGAGGCGGAACTTTTGCAAAAGTTTTGTTGAAAGGTTTCACGGAGCAGGCATTTCTCCTGTTATCGTTGTCAATAGAGGTGTAAATTTGTGAAGGATTTTTTCCCCAGGGGTGGTTAGCTCCGATTAAGAACACATTTTCTTTCTAAATTAACAATTCTATCACAATAGTCATTTGAAATTTGTGTTACCATAGTTTGGCTGGCTCACGTATCAATGGTTGCAGCTCCGTGATAATCAGAATCAGTGAAAGTGCACAATGAATCAACTGGATGGAGCTGAGAGTAACTGACCATTCTCACTATACACGTTTTAGTGACTCAATTTCTTGCAATCAGGTGGGAATAGGTTCGCAATGTTGGTGTATCTTGATGACGTGTTTCGCGTTGATACTTTTTAAAATACCCCTACATCATGTTATAACTCCGTAGTCTGAACAGAGCATCAGGCTACTAACTAAAACTAAAGTTCATACTAGCAAGAAGCGACATCTATGCGTCAGCAAGGGGTACTAAATATCACCTTCCCCCGTTTATTGATCATCCATTCGACTGTATAGCAGAAAGGTGGAGTCTAGACGAAATAGTCAAAGGTCTAAAGTAACAATTGTAAACAATGACTTCTAACGTAATTTTCCTGGAAATGCCAGGTTACTAACATCTAAATCCACTACCGACGGGAAGGTAATAACTCCTTTTATCAGTTTCTGGTGCTAATTTGTTTGTGAAAGCAAGCAGATCCCAGCAAAATACGCTAGATGTCATTATTTGTAATTGTTACTTTCGACCTTTTGACTATTTTGTCTAGGAATGAGCATGAGTTTGAGCATGATTGACCACCAGATATAATTACACAGAAAAACAAACAGACGATGCAAACGACTAACATACATCCTCAATGTGTAAAAACTGGTAATCCAAAATCAAGGCAATATTGACGCACACTCCATCCAAATATAAGTCAAATAAGAAATGATTGATGTAGAAGGAGATGTTCGCTCATCACCATGAGGCACCAAGAGTGGACAATAATGTTTGCTAGAATGAAAGATATGTAGAGAAAGTGTTGAAAGTTCCGTCAGTGTACGGTAGGTTGGAAATAAAATAGAAGTATTGAAAATTGAGCGAAAGGGCATGCGTAAAGTAGTACTCGAACCAAGGACGTTACTTTTGCCTAACATGCTACTGCGGGGTAGGTCAAGGCACGGATGAATCCGCCACCTCAACAGGCAAATGTAACGTGTTGGTACGCGCTCATGTACCACTGATAGCTTTGTGATAGTTTCTAGTGCAGTTTGTATGCACTCTGTTTTTGATGCGCACTTGGGAGAGGAAATCTCTCCTTTTTGGGTTTGTTTTGATTCGCAACATCTGAGATCACTCAAGTTTTTTCTCTCTAACGTAGAGACCTCGGAGAGAAATACCGTGAAGCGTTGTGATACTGGTCCCCACCAGTATGATTAATGGTTTACATACTCTAATTGTTATGTTTTTTATTCTCCGTGCGTGGATTTGTATCAGCCTTAAGGATGCTGCTGTGGCCTGTCACAAGGCATGATGGTGGATATTTATAGGGCAGACAAGATAGTTTAAATCACGATTAAGAACCTATTTGGAGCAATTTAAACCAACAGTAAGGTAGCTGGATTCACTCAGTGTGATAGTGATTTACTTCATTGCGAAACCAGATTTTATACAACGCTCAGTAGCCATTTTGAATTGATTTAGATCAATAACAAGGATAATTCCTGGTGAGGTTTCAGTGGAAAACCTGTAACTGTAAAGTAAGAAGACAGATTAGAAATTTCCATTATGTTCCAGCTACACAGTTTGAAAAACTGTTTATTTCTGTACATTTCTGCATTACCTAATGCACATGAAGGGAATGCTAGATGTGGCAGAAATTGATGGGATATTTCATGTGAATTTAAGTCAAATTACGCCTGAATCTAGTCTGTTGTATGAAATATTGCAAACAATTATGTTGTTTACTCTTGCTTTGGCTTGAAATTAAACGAGGTAGAGTTTTACCCGTTTGTTAAAATTCATTATTTTTTTCTGTGTACCTTTATTACTTGTTCAGTGTCATGTACTAATAGGTAGTTGAAATTGCATGGAAATTACTCATCTTCATTCTCGTTTTCTACTCTCTTCTTTGTTTACTATGGCTATAGTGTATCAGTATTATTACCGTAGAACTTGCTGTCTATTACATTTCCTGATTTTTAAACGAAGCTTCACGTGTGTTGTCACAGTTGCTTTATCTGAAACTATCGTGAAAATAAATGCAATAAGAAATACATATTGGCAATCTAAAGACTAATGTGAAACTAAAAGTTTCAAACTAAAAGCAGTTACCCTGCTAGTAGGCGACATCCCTAATAAATGTATTTTTCTTAACAACCTATTTGGGGTATCATCCAAACCATTAAAGAAATGGTTGGAGGATTTATGATATCGTTCGTTCAAGGTTATTTTTTATCAGGGATAGCAATCGACGTGTTATAGTTGATTGTTTTCAAGAGCGGATGGGTAAAACCTGGAAGGCAGAATCAAATACTACACTCCCACTTCACTTTACTTAATTTTTGAGTACAATTATATACTATCTCTTTTTCTCTCGGATATGTTACTCAATTTTCGTAAACAGTGGATCTACTCAATTTTATGAGTAGATCCACTTTTAAGAAAATTGAGTAACATTTTCGTGAGAGAAAAAGAGATAGTATACAATTGTACTCGAAAATTGAGTAAAGTGAAACGGGAGTGTACACATAAAATGTTTTGAATGAGTCTCGATATTAGACATGAAAATCTTCAACACACTAACATAATCAAGCAAACAGTAGTTTTTGTTTGGCGTATCTCTAATCTGATATAGTCTTTCTTTGTATTCTCCCATACGCGGGGTAACAATATGTGATGATGTTGTTTTGAGAAGGAAATAATTTCTCATCACCAGCCTCATGGTGTTAGGTGGTGTATGGTGCTAGGAGTAGACAGCAATTTTTTGCTAGAACAAAGTTGTTAAGAGAAAGCAAGAAAGTATTTATAGTTCCGTTAGCGCACGGCAGGCGGTGAAATTGAATAGAAGTAGTTTTGAAAATGAGCGGAGGGCATTGTGAGGTAGTATTTCGAAACAGGTACACAATCTTTTACCAAGCATCCCCATGCGGGGTAGGTAAAGGCATGAACGAATGCACCACCTTGACTGGACCCAGTGACTGCACTTGATGACTGCACTGATGAAGCTAAATACAAAATCTTCGCGAACTTCAAACCAGCTAAATTCCGCAATATTGAGCCGATATGTTTACTATTGCGCTTAAGGTGGACAGAAAATAGTCACACGGTATTAATGAACTGTTCACATATAAATATGAACACTCATTGAACAAGGAAACCATAGGCCCCATTTTGAGGCCATATTATTTTCTGTGTTCCTAACCATGGTTTAATGTATTTATCACATAGTAAAACTTTGATATTGGTATAATTGTCGACGTAATCAAACCAAAAGCGAAGCAACAAAATCTATACACTAGGAGTTATGAAGTTTTTGATGTGGAATGACCGATAGATCATGTGTCAAAACTTTGATAGTTTTTAAAGAAGTTTAGTTTCGATTTATTCTGATTTTTTTGTTTTTGTGTAATGCGAACGTAGTTTTAAATAAAATATCAAGGATGCATCCAAAAATAGACCCAATATGGTGCTAAAGACCGATATTACATCTGTATCTGTAGAATGTTCTCCTGGTCAAGTAGTAAGTTTTTTTTTTACTTTTTCGTGATTCAAAACAAAAAACGTCTTATTGAGCTTATCTAAGCAAACGTATAACTGGTTGAATATTGTTTCCAGCTCAATTACTTCATAAGTAGCAATAAAAAATGTCATCGACCGTTGCATATTGTGCTGAGTCAAGGGACATGTACCCTATGTATTCCATGCTTCATTTTGATTCTGTGTTAACTTTCAATATGCGTGCATTCAGGTTGTCTGGGCCCTGATACATATTCCGCAAACCTCAGTATACTTCCATTTCAACAGAGAATACTATGAAATGCTCTGTTTCCACTTGAATGAGGCATTATTAGGATTCCTTCGAGTCTGGCGTCTGCTTGATGTGAAACGAATTAGATTTACCTCTGCTCCTGTTTCCGAAACCGAAACCAAGAAAACCATCCGACAATTGCGCTTGAAATTAAAGCACTGAGAATCCAAGCAAATAAAACGAATGACGAATCTTCCGGAAAACGTGCCCAGGTGTTGCCGTGGTAGACAATGTTTACTCTTTTGTGAGACTTGTTTCCTCGCTATTCATTTGATTTATTTTTCTTTTTTTTTGGCTATTACGCTGATGTTGGTACCATCCGCTTGCTCTCAGTTCTGGTTGATTAAGATTCTTTAAATTTTTAGATACCCACCACATTTTGGATTTCAAAAGTAGAGTAATTTGAATGGTATCCTAACGGAGGTCAAACCAACACCTCCGGCATTGTATGCCACGCCTTCACTGACCAGGTTGTCGGGTGACCCATTGTTGAACTGAGCGACGACCATGACGATCAAACGGATGTACAGTCAGGTCTCCTATATTACAATGAGTGGCTTCAGCCATCCACCCTGATTTCTCCTGCAACCAGTTCGGAAATAACTTGACACTTCTGGTGCATTGTCACTGAAACTAAAAAATCTGGATTAACAATAGAAAAGGGCCTACCTAAAGTGTTTGTTTACAAATGTTGATAGGCCCTTTTCTATTGTTGATCCAGAAATGTTGGTTTGGTGATACTGTCAAACGTGTGAAACGAAAAAGAAATCCAGCGTATCTTCTCAAAAGGTCGGAATGCGGATATAACATGCAATATTGAGTGGGATAAAAAATGTCAAATAAAAGTTTGTGACATGTAACACTTGCAATGAACTCGGAACCAGTTTTACGTAACATCACGCACTAAAAGGAGTGTGACTATCGGTTCAAAATTTTGAATTGCTTCTTATAAAACGTGTATCAAAAGGGAAGAGGGCGCTGATTAGCGTTTCCTAGGGGGAGGGGTCAATCGAACGAATTTCAAGGGATCGTTCAAACATGAAGCCCATTATTTTTAATTATATGTTTTAAGCCGCTTTAATATTTCCGAAAGCGAAATAACATGTGGGCGGCACCAGCGATTACTAGATTGTTTGCCAAAGCAGTAACTTAAAGTTTTTGGTTCAAAGCAGATTTAATTTTTTTGTGTTAAATGTAACGAATCATTCATAGCAATAGATTAAGTCATGTCAAGGGTGTAGGGATCAAATAAACATAAATTATACAATAGTAAAAAAAAATAAGTATGCAATAAAAAAAAAAGTATATATTCACATAACATTGCACTTTTTGCTTGATCTGTCCTGAATATTATTTTTGAAAAATAAAATAAAATTATTAATAATATATACGTGTACATATCAATATATACCATAATTTTATCCTTCAGTACTCATATAAGATGCTGTATATATTACAAATAAAACTTTCTGGAATAGAGGTGCCAATAAATTAATCAACCTTTCATGTTAAAAAAAAACCTCTATAAAATATCACTGTAATATATAATGAAAAGCAAGATTTTTATACAACATTTAGAGAAAATCCGCTCCACCTCGCTTTGCTGCGAGAGCGTAAAAAAATATAACCAAACGCACCAAAATCGGATTCTTTCTCTAGCGACACATTATCACACACACACAAACACATATGTATGTATGTAAAAGATACCACTCATCGTTGCAGGCACAGCCATAAGACAGTGGATCGTCCTCTACGAATGATTTGATCAAGTTCGACATCTACCTGTATTCAATTTAACACTGTCTGAAGGGCCAAAAACGGATGGACGGACTCGTAAGCAGAGACACTTACGCGTAATCCGCGGGATAATGAGAATCCTCTTCCAATGCTAGATTTCCTACAACCTAATGTCGAACAAGCCGTCAAACGTGAGGCCTTCCCAATGAGTGGGTAGAAGAGCTCGCCATCAATTCACGAAATGTTAATGACAGGGAGTTGGCAATTCCACTCTCCCCATCCAAATCGCTTCAATCCGGTGCTCTGATGGTCCCTTCCCAACCCTTTTTATTTGATGTATAATATAGTGATGTTCATATAATAATTTTTTTAGTATTTTTCTTTATAATAATCTTACCTTCCCTGGTCTACCTACTTACCTGTCAATTGGTATACTTTTCCATTTTTTTTTTTTATTTATTATGCATTGTTATTTGAACATGTGATCACAATTTTAATTTAGCAATTTACGACTGTCGATTATTTATTTGCGGAGATGCCCTGTTCCTC
The DNA here is from genome assembly GCA_034211315.2 of Aedes japonicus. Classification (NCBI taxonomy): domain Eukaryota; kingdom Metazoa; phylum Arthropoda; class Insecta; order Diptera; family Culicidae; genus Aedes; species Aedes japonicus. The sequence continues at coordinate 41,839 of JASCZW010005864.1, forward strand.
TATCCCACTTCTACCCTGTCGCTGCAATCACATCACATTTAATTTCTTATTTATTTATTTATGTTGCTTCCAATGTTTATACTTCTTTCCCTTATTAACACATACAAACATATATGAGAGAGCATAAACTCATATACTGAAGAAGAACGAAATGAGTGGAGGTTCGGGATACGGAAGAACAAAGGAGAATGATCAGATTTCAGACTACTGCAGTAACGAGTGGATCGTAGAGAGTGCAATGAAGCGTAACGATAAATTCGACAAAGGGTTTTTCATTAAGTGCTGCAAAGCTCACTATTCATTCTTTTTCGAACTAGGTATTTACAAACAAGTTGTACTCCTACCAGTCAAAATCTGGAAAATCTACTTCCGAAAATCGATTTCTTTCGAGAATTATATAAGATACCTTAAATTCGAGCTATTGCGCTGGATTCACAAAGCGATGCGCCAATCATCGCAATAGCTCCGGTGCTGGTTATCATGCATCAGAATAAACGACTTTAGCTACACACTTCGGAAATAACACCAAACTCGATTCAATTTTTACCAAAACCACATCGGTAACCAACAAGAAACTGAATAAATCGTTTATAGGGGAAAGTGCTCTAATTTTTATTCATATTGACATGTCAAGAGACCATACTGTTGTATATTTTTGATTTTGAAGGTGATAATAGTGAATTAATAATTTCTTCAAATTTTAAGCATCCTAGATCCATAGACCCACTTTGGAGCACCTTCTCTTATATATTTTGTATTTTTTGTATTTTTTGAGTCAAACCCAAGTTCTAGACAAATAGTCAAATGGTCGCAAGTAACATTTGTATATAATGACTTCTAGCGTATTTTTCTGGGATCTGCTTGCTTCCACAAACCAAATAGCAGCTGAAACAGATACAAAGAGTTATAACCTATAAGATATAGATGTTAGCAACCTGGCATTTCCAGGAAATTTTCGTTTTCAGTCGTTGTTTGCATTTTTTAAACCAAATGTCTAGATTTCAACGAAACGTGCATCCTCCTCTTGAAGTCCCTCGTTTATTTTTTCGATGAATTTAAACTTTTAACGAAAGAAAAACTCGACGAAAAGAATCTCTCAATGTTACTATGGACCTAATTCAATGTTTGACTTTTTCAAGTGCGCGTTATGCAAGATATGACAATTATTGGGACTTATTTCGGTTGTTACCTTCACATTCACTTTCACTTCACTTACACATCGCCTCACTTTCTTATGCTATTACTGGTAATGAAAATGAACTCCGTGATGTGAAAGTGATAGTGAAGTGAAAATCGTAGTAGCCCTCAGAAATATTCACGGTATGCGTAACTCTCTTGCGTTCTCTTTCGGTGACGTGGTGGTGCCTTGGCAACCATAGTAACACCGAGTTCATTCGAATCGTCACCTCCGATAAAACTTGTTTCGCATATTTTTTGAATTCATGGTGATCATGCCGTTGCGGAAATTTTTAGTATTTTCACCTCCCGTTTTCACCATGAAGTGAAAACTGTAATAAGCGCCAATGTCATTTCTAGCACTTGAAAAAGTGACGCACCAATTCTGGCCTGTTGTATCAATAACGTACAAAAAAGGTTGTTATTGGTAAAATTTTTAGTGGAAATGCATGAATTTGTGTTTTTTTATATTCAAGTGGCTCATCTAAACACAAATCGAAAAGACAAAATCATTGTATAGTGAATTAAAAGTTTTCATTATTGAATGGCTGATAAATCATATATGAACATCACTTAAGTGTTTCCAGGCAGTTTGTTATGTAAACTGTTGTATTAAGTAAATCGAGTACAGCTTACAATGCCTTACTTCATAAAATTAGGTAAAAAACGGACAAAGTATGTATTTAGTAATAAATCCATCGAATAGGACGATGTTGCAGCCATGAATAGACCCTATTTGGTGCCTTTAGACCGACATTAAATCCACATCCCTCGAATGTTTCTGACTTTATAAAAAGAGTTGTGTAACTTTTCGTGATACATACTACCAAATGTCTTATCAAACTTATCTTTGCAAATGTATAACTAGTTGAATCTCACTTTCAGCTAAAAAACTTTATGAGTTATAACAAAAAATGTGATCGATGGTTGCATAATAGGCTGAGTCAAGGGACACATACCCTATAACAAAATATGACATTTAACCGTTTCCAACGAACCGTCGCATTTTACTAGTGATCGATGTCATCATAATCAGCACGGTCGCTGGTTACAGTACCGGCGAACTTTTTCCACTTTAAAAGCATTTTTTGTGCATTTGTCACTTTTTACCGCATTGAAAGGATGTTTTCGCTCGACAATTGCCCAATATTTTTCGATTGGTCTGAAATCAGGACAATTCGGAGGATTAATAACTTTGGCGACGAAATCAACATTGTTTGCAGCACACCATTCTAGTACCTCTTTAAAGTAGTAGCAGCTCCCTAGATCCGGCTAAAACCTAACGTTGGTCTTGTGCTACCAAATGAAGGGTAACATCCGATTTTTTAGACACTCTTAATGTAAACCTTCGACGTCATTGTGTGAGATGTGTTGAAAACCTTGGTTTTAAGGCCACAACTGCAGATTTTGTGCCAAATTATCAGTTTCCGAGCAAACTGCTCAGCGAAAACAAATTTACACCTCGAAGGGACATCCCCACGACTAGATGCCAGGTAAAATTTTCGTCCGGGGAATTGTTTATAATCCATTTTGACATATGTTTCTTCTTCCATTCAAATACAGCCATCAAATTTCGCCAAAACTCGTTCGCATAGTAATCTTGCTCGCATTTTGGCCACTAAATTTTGTTTCAGGGTTGTTTACTGGCGCAAAGGTGCTTAGTATGTTTATTGGCACAAAAAGACTTTTATCTTTCTATTGAAAGGATGTTACGCATGGTGGAAAAGTTGGAATCGAATTTCTTTGCCAAATCACGCATGGTGACACCTGGGTTGCCTTTCACGTACCTCAACACCTCTTTGTCCCTAGTGCCACTTTTATGATAGATCCGCTATGCTCTATTCACACTAAGAGTATCCATGTAACGTTTGATTACAAGACGGTGTGACTTCGGGACTTTACAGCTCAAACTTTCTAGAATTTATTCAAATTTTCTGAATATTTTGGTCAATTTACTAGTTCTCGAGTACTCTTTCAAACAGACCTATCTGATTTTGTAAACAAAGCGGGGAAGTTAAATTCAAACGGTAAATCCTTGAAACCCTTAGCACATTTATGCTAACAAGGGCCATCACCACAAAGAATAACATTTCTCAAACATGATGATGATGCTACTTTCCATGGGGGAGCTGAGAGTTTTGAGAAATTTACGTTTGAATCTTACTTCCCCTCTTTGTTTACAAAATCAGATTCTTCTGTTTGAAAAAGTACTCGAGAATGAATGTATGTTTTTTCCCCAATCAGTTTTTAAGTGAAACAAAAGGTCTTTTGACAGTTTTAGCCTGTTAAGCGTTTTAAGTAAGTTTTAAAATCACGAACAATCTTGGTAAAATTTACAACAAAGTAAAAACTATGCAATTTCAGTACAAAGGCAAAACAAGATATTTCTCGGACGGGATATCTACACAAAAAAAAGGTTTATATATCCACTTGCAAATGGTGTGCAAATAAGTTTTCTGTGAAATTTTTAAGGTACAAATTTCCTATCTTTTCCACATTGAAAATGCGAAAAAAAACTTAGTTCAATGTATTTCAAGCAAATAAGTATTTGATATACAATATCAATACTTCCCATTGACTGATACTCTATTCTTGTGGCTTCACTTGACAGTTTGTAATAGCTCGAATCTGGCTCCACTTGACACTCACAACGACGATTACCCTCACCGTACCATTGGAGACCCGACTGTTAATCAGCTTTCAGCTGTCCCCTTTCCACCGCTTACCAGGAATCTTATGATTTACTACTCGGAAGGTAGAAGGAGGGTGTGGAAAATGACAGTTTGTGCGGAAATTGAGTGCACACAAAGTAGATTACAGAGTTGATCTAAGTCCCCTGGCAACGAAATAGCACCTGAGCGTCGACGTGCGGTTTCGGTGGAGGAAATTATGAAATATCTGCCGGCTGGAAGGGGAAGATGATTGCGGACTGATTGTGTGAAACAGATTAAAGGCACAAAGTTTCCGTTTGCTTTCTTAGCTATCCGTCATCTTTGGTGGGATTATTTTCCGATTGGGGAAGGAGTAAGCCCGTCCAGGCGCAACTTGTGGAACAGATTATGCGGAATGTTGAGACGAAGCAACACTTGTCTGCTGAACATTTGCGGATCAATCCCGGGCTGAAGACGATTTAGGGACGACTCTTATTCTCGTATGGTTGACTTTCGTTAGCCAAATATATTCTCATTTAAAGATTAAACAGTTCGATTGAGTTGTAATAATGGTGTTTTTTTTTCGTTTCAGGTACGTGTCAATTATCAAATATTGGACCATAAGTGAGTAAAACAGCTTTTTTTGTTTAATTCAAATCGATCGGTAATAAATTTTGTAGAAGACCATAGCGCGGAATTGCATTCAATTAATAAACAAATAATTCCACCCAACAATGTTTGGAACGTCATAAATACACACCGACAATTATATACCTTCGCTAGACATCCATTTATCGATTCGATACGGAATGTGCTACCCCGCCTTTGCTTGATGTTTCTCTCCGAAATATTTCCATTGGTTCAATTTCGTTCAGAACATTCTTTTCCTCTTGAACATTTCTGAAATTCTTCCCTCCTGACTGAAAGAGAGATGTTCGAATCCATTTTGCAATGAAAAAGCCGGCCCCAGATAGCATTCCACCGGATCCAAACCTCTAGCAAATCACTCTTATTTCCTCTAATTGCCAATTTTCCGCCAGCTTATGATACCTCTAGCTCAACCGCAACGCATTATCGCGATCGCAATATCCTCATCCTCGGATTTGTATCCCCTCATATGCACCGTACTAATATTCCGCTCACACATGGACATCATCGACGCACGTACGAACAGGCCCACGTTGCGTTGGCGGCCAGACCGGACCGGAATATCATCGCCTGTGGGTGCGGTGGCCACACCGCTAAACGGAACCACAGGCTGACCAGCGCAAACGAGTTCCGCCCGCAAGAAGTGACCCGAGCTGTGTGCATCCAGCTCAGCTACGTTTGGCCGGTTGTGGTTGGTTTATCAGCAATCATCATCATCATAGCCACTCGTCATACGAGCAGCCAACGGTGCAGGGAGTTTCAGCCACTGCACTGCATATTCGTTTAAATTAATGAAAGTGAAAATGTGGTCATTAATCAAACTTTGTTACGATGGCTATCGCCGGCATGTTCGCTTGATCTCTATCGCATCGGTGGCTACGTGGTGCGGATTGCGTTATTGAATGTTCACGCGCGACTATTGGGCATAATGGTCATATCATTTATGATTTTTCACCTGTCGGTATCATCCTATTATTTATTAGTTTGTTGCAAATTATGGTCCTAGTCAGACTTCTGAGCTTGGATTTAATTCGCAGAAATATGTTCACGTTGGAAGTGCCATTTGAATATCGCACTAATTGAATTAATTGGATGTAGAGCTTGGTGTGAAAACACAGTTCTATAGCTGCTGCTGTCTTCAAATGGGGAACCCAGCCAACACAAAGTCGTTTATAATACCGTAGATGAGTACGAAGTGAAGCCGAAATACGAACATGCCTTCATTGAATCCGAAATGATCATACATCGCCCTCACTTTGTACACATATAAAATATCATATAAGACTTTGTTTTGACTGAGGACTGTTCCGTAAGTAACCTCATAGACTGATATCAATCCTTAAACGTTTGCATTAAAAAGAATGGACTTTTTTCGGATGGTGATAAAAAAACGCTAAGACAGAGAATTGCTTTTGATAAATTTCCCATGTGAGGTAATTATTTAAGCTTTCTTGAAAAAATATTCTACGCCCTTGCGAGCGGCCTTCCGACAGTTAACCGGAACATTCGCCATGGCGGACGAAAACATGCGTGTAGGCATGTTTTTGAGTTCTTTCTTCGTTTTGTTTATCAATTCCCCCTCAGTTTTCGCGACAAAATTGTTGGAGTAGATCTTACGCTTCAGGTTGGCCCAGAAATTCTCGATGGGACGCAGCTAGGGGACGTGTGGCGGGTTCGCCGAATTGGGTACCACATCGATATTCAGCCGCTCCATCTCCTCCAATGATCGCTTCGAAGAATGGGCCGACGCCAGATCCGGTCAGAACACAGCGTCTTCACCCTTATGGTATTTCTTGGTGAACGACGCAACTTCCGGCAGGCATTTCGTTCTATAAATTTCCCCTTCACGGCCAGTCCGGACCGAAAGTAGAGCGGCTTTGACATCCCTTTCTCGCTGATTGTCAGCCACAGCAGCACCTTCTTGGAGAACTTGGTGTGTGAAATGAACTTCATCTCGGAGCTCACTTCCTTCGTGTGGGAAGTAAAATACGAAGTGCCCTGCCGCAGTCGTTGCCATCTACGATGAGACAGGTCTTGTCGTCCATCACCACCGCCACGACGTGATTCGCCGGAAAATTGATTTGACCATCTTATTCAGCCGCTGCCGCTGCGTCATTGCCTGCAGCTCCAAAACCAGTGTACGCGACTTCCGCTTCCTGCCAAGCGCACGCAGCGATGTAGCCATTTTCTGCCTCGGTCTGCCTCTTCAGGTCTGGAGCTTCTTGTCGCTCAGGGTCGTCAGCCGCCCGGAACCGGGCTTTCTTACGATGCTCTGATTGTTGTCTAATAGTGCGAAGATGTTGTAGATGCCGAAATGGCCGTATCCCACGTCCACAAAGTGCCGCCCGATGTCCGTTTTCGACGAGGCGGCGTGTCGTTTTTTGAACGCGCACACTTCTGAACGGAGTTGCTTCACTGTTATGGTTAGAGTTCAAGTGATAGAGCTGTCAAATTTTATCTGCTGACTCATGGGTTACTATGATAGATGCTGCATGGATAGTTTTGTCAGTGCAGGTGAAGGTAAACCCATGAAAAATCGGCAATTTTTGTCTTTTTTTTTTTAATGCAAACGGTAATCAAAAGCAAGAGATCAAAATGAGGATTGATTGTTACTGTTTTCGTTAGAACAATCGAATACAGGGGCTCTGTGTCGCTGTCATATAGATGCACCATAGTGTACATAATTTTGACAATTTTGGACATCTGATAATTTTGGACATTTGACAACTCGACAAAGATTTTTCATTAGAACCTAACTGACACATAAATGTAAACAATTGCTTCTTTCTTGAATTTGTCCATCTTGGTAACTTACCTTATTAATCTACCACACCCATTTCGAAGAACAAGAGTCCTATTCGATAGAATTGGAAGCTAACATGGGTAGATTTTGCATTACGAGAAGTTATTGTGTACATTTGTCTGTTAGGCTCTAATGAAAAATCTTTCTCGAAATATCCACCAGATCTGCCTGTTGAACGGCCAAGTACCCGTCTTCCGAAAGCCACTCACTGCCACACTGGCGTAAGCGGCTTCAACGAAGCGACTGGCGGAAGCAGCTTTGACCGTCTATTAAGAGGAGCGCAGGATTGTCCTCCGATGGAATAACGTGATCGATGAAGATTTCACTATTCACTTCTTGAGACCATCGTGCATGCGGACGCGGGGAAAAATCATAAACGGTGGAAAATGTTGTCCGGTTGCCGATATGCAGATGTGATCAGGACTCCTCTTTCGCCAGAGATGATGGATCCTACTTGCTTCTTATCCTTCATAGCTGCAACTTTGAGCTTTTTCGGAGGAACCAGTCCCTCCAACCTGCCTTTTGTCGTTTCGCCATTTTTGTTGGAGATCGAGGACGCTCTGGGAGGCGTCCCAGATGTCCCGGTCCTGGCGCATCCTATGAACCTAATTGTCCGGAGTCGTCTCGTGACCGCTTACGGCAATCATGCTGGATCTCGCGCCGTCGAAGCGAGGACATGCGAAGAACACATGTTCCGCTGTTTCCTCAACCCCCTCGCACTCGGTGTATGCGGAGGATTGTGCATGCCCATATTTGTGCAGATATTGTCAAAGTAGCCATGACTTGACCAGATCTGCATTAAGGGGAAGTTCACTTCAACGTGTCGCCTACCAACCTACCCGGTTAATTTCGGGATTAATCGATGGGTCCACCGACCTTTGGTGGAGTTGTTCCATTCCCTTTGCCACTTCACCATGGATGCGGCTCTTGTGGTCTCCCGAATAGCTCTTGTTCCACGTTGTTCGAAGCACTCTACGTTTTCTTTATGACCATGCCTGATTGGCATCATCCCGCTAGGACGATACCACTCGGTGATGCACTGATCACACTTAGGCACATAAGCCTGTACGTATCTTCGGCTACTAACGATAGCTCTGATACCGCTTCGATTCTAGCAGTGCAGTTACCTGCACTGGATCAGTGCGACACTGTTGCTCAGATTTTACAATTATTCACTTGCACCGCTGACCTCAGTCTTATGGTGGGCTAGCTCCAATTGCCTGGAACTCATCCATCTCTCTACAATGCTGATGGAGTGCGAGACCGTTAACTCGACCACTTCGATGGATTCACCACATATCTCCAGGGTGACGTCGCCCGCGAACCCGACTATCTTCACCCCGTTCGGGAACTCAAGCCGTAGTACCTCATCGTACATCGTGTTCCATAACACCGGACCCAGGATCGAACCTTGTGGGACCCCTGCGGTGATCTGGACACGCTTCTGGCCTGCCTCTGTGTTGTATACCAGTACGCGATTCTGGAAGTAACTTCCAAGAATCTTGTACAGGTACCCAGGAACCTTAAGACGTTGGAGCGAGATGGCGATAGCCACACAACTGGTGCTATTGACCGCATTTCTCACGTCAAGGGTGACCACTGCACAGAATCGTACTCCTCGCTTCTTGCGCTGGATTGCCACCTCAGCCGCCTTAGTGACGGACAGAATGGCACCCACCGTTGACTTCCCTTTTCGGAAGCCAAACTGATTACTAGACAGACCGCCTATACCCTCCGTGTATGTTGTCAGTCTGTTGAGGATTACCATCTCGAGCACCTTACCCGCTGTATCCAACAGACATATAGGTCTAAAAGCCGATGGTTCTCCTGGTGGCTTCCCTGTCTTTGGTAGCAACACAAGGGTCTAAATTTTCCAGGCGTCCGGGAAGACCGTCCACCCTTCCGTCGCTATGACAGATTTAAGGTCTGGGATACTGTAACGCTTGTCATGGGACCAATCTAAAGCGGCAGAGGGCCCGAGTCCATGGCCGTGGTTCAGAAAAAATCCCCCAACGATCACCTGCAGCTCTGATGAACGCTCGGTTGGAGCCGCCGATCCTCTGGTTTTGGCCAGTACTTCCCGGTAGGCGTCACTTTTACCAACGGGTTCAGGCCAGTTAGCTCATTTGTCTTCCGATCGAGCATATTGGAAATCTGTTCGATCGACCATCTTGGCGGTGCGTAGCAGCTGCAGAAGAACACTCCATTCACTTTTACAACCGTGAAGCCTTCGTTTATGGTAGATACAACCTCCTAACCGGGTACCGTCATCCATAATTCCGCCATATTTGACCTGTCCGACCTGGCCGGTTGGGATGCGGTATGGGTCAGAAATTATGGCGATATCCGATGCCGACTGGGAAACTGTCTGACCCCGGCCTCACAATGGTTCAGGTTTAGTTGGGTTACCTGCATAACGGTTGGCTCGTTGGAATACCCTTTGCAATCCCGTGCCTTGTAGACCAGTGCCGCCACACTTCTGCAAATGCCGCTCCTGATTCCTTTGCAGCTTCCTGGACATGTGCTCGCCTTCCAGGCATCTTAGCGCATGCCTTCCGCGGCTGGTGTAGGCTTAGTGGGCATATGGCAGCATCCCACCGCTGCTCCAGCCAGGCATCAACGCCGCGTACCGCGCCGACTGCCGCTATCGTGGTCAGCCCGGACCATCTTCCTCGACGTATGCCCGCGGCAGCAACCTCGACCTTGCATCTGTTCCTGGCGGGACGCCATTCGCCTCGGTGACCCGGATCCAGTTTTTACACTGGATCATCGGTTTCCTACGAGGTTCGAGGGCACGTACCTGCCGCACGCCTCGCCCAAGGCCCGTCTTGACAGGTCCCTGCGCGCCCTGCCCTTGGCGTTGTCGCCTTTGCCAACTCCAGGAGCATCTCCGCCGGCGCAGGTGCTGGCGTAAACTGCGGCACATCGGCGCGAGGCGCCGCGCATTTATTTGCTATCATCCCCGCGCATCGCTTTCAAGACCTTCGAGTACTTTGACGCCTCGATCTTGACGATGAAGGGCCTCTCCGCGGTTACGCTCGCGGGCCACTTGTCGCTTACCCTTTTCTATTTTCGTCAAATTCCTCTTTTTTCGGGCGTTATTCCAGTGGCTTTCCCTGCCACGCCTGGGGTCATCACTCGTCCATCTCCTAGCACTAGCGTCTGTTTCTGTGCTAGTTATGGCTGTTGAAGTTGGGGCCCTGCCACTCAGACCCCCTTCGGTGCTTGAGACAACACGCGAGCTGGATATCGCGCTTTTAGCGCTGGGCATAGCCCCGGCGGAGCTGGTCGCTAGGATAGACCCTCTGACCCCGCCGCCACGTTTGCGTAGGTTCGCTTTCCTACTGGGGCTTCCGACACTATACGCTTCTTCGAAGCGCCAGGTGCCATTTCACCCAGGGATTGCCTAGCCCGTTTGGAGGTCCCCGCCCCCATGGTAGATTGGGTGGGCCGATTGAGACGGATACTTCCGTTTCTAGTCTTGGTCTGCTTCGAGGCTATATTCCTCGCCCTTTCGGTGGCTGCTAGCTGTGCCAAATTTTTGGCTCTTTGTTCAGCTAGTAGCTTGGCCTCCAGCTCTTCCCTCTCCTTGCTTGCACCCTGCACTGTCATGTGTTGCCTAAGGCGGCTCAGTTTGAGGTCCTTCGCAATATTGTTACGCGATGACGTAAAGTCAATAATCGCGTCCAATTGTTCGGACACCTCACACCCCTTTGGGAAGGGGTTCCCGCATCCTATCCATGGCCCTGATGAGCTTGGTGACACCTGCATCCGATGCCGTAGCACTACCGCACGTGTTGCTCACGCCAGATTCCACCGTTTCACTCGGTGGGGACTTCACTAGACCGCCATTAGCAAACGAATTCGCTTTCTCCTGGGTTTTTTTCTAGTTTCCTCCAGCCGCTATCCAAGCTTACGTGGAGTAGTCGCTATTGTGATCCCATGGTTGTCTATGCAAGCAGGGAGGCCATCCCAACAAACATCGGTATTGAATTAGAGCTTGTTCAAACAAATTTGGAGAAGCTATTCAGCTATTCTAGAAGAAACGGCTGAACAGCTTCTCCAAATTTGCTTGAACAAGCTCTAATTCAACACCGATGTTTGTTGGGATGCGAGGGTTGACACGGCCCTTCATGGGGAGCCGTGTTCAGAGCCGGATCAGCGTAAGACATGTATAGGGTCATTTGAGCCTACTCCCGCCCGACTGGCGAGGTCGGGCGGTGGAGAATGGAACGTACTCAAGACCTGCCAAGGTTTTAGTGGGACGGAGACGACCTCTTCAGCGGGAACCTCGCCATTTCCTGCTCGGTGTCTCCCGGCAATACTGAGGGAGACGACACAGGCGCCAGCCCGAATACAGCGGTACCTGTCATTATTCTTTTCGCAGCCAGTTGCTAAATTGGGACTTTACTGGCCACCCCAATGCGCCAATGGCGCTCCCTCCGTAGTCCGTTTAGCCGCTAAGGGGAGTTTAGAGTTTCCAAGGTGCACCGCGGGGAGGCGAACTCCTCATCCATACCTCGGAGGAACCTGTAAAAATAACAATGTATACCTAATGCTTAAGTTTGAACACAATCTCCGACAAGCTCATTTACCGTGCTGATCCCAGTCTCGTCGGCATTAAATATGCGTGACGGCGGGAACCGCTTTTTATGCAACGTGTCCTCAAGTAGATCGATAAAAGCATTGACGAACGGCTTATTAATACCTCTTTCTCGAGCCGCGAATGTTACGTCAGGCTTACGGAAAGAAAATATCGGGTTCCATTTCAGAAAAGTATCCAACCAGTTTCTTCCTGCTATTCTGCGTTTGTGATTGAACGGATGCGGCAGGGAGTTTTTATCGGCCAGCTCATATGCCAACTTCTGCACGTCTTGAACCATGACATCGTAGAATCTTGACTCCAAATCCAACAAGTGTTGCATCAATTCGGTTTCCTGGCTTTCCGTAACAACAACCCTTTTCGACCCCAAGCTATTCTTCACCTCCACACGCTTAATCCATCGGGCCAGAGTGATTCTTTGAGTCTGGTACATTTTTGCAGCAGCCCGTAAAGAAACACCGCAATCAACCGCACGCTGGGCCTTGACCATTTGGCTTTCCGTCCAAGTCTGCCTCTGCGATTTGCGTTTGTATACCCGCGGCTTTCATATTACCCCCATAACTAGCTGTTCATGTTACCCCCAAAGTTACAACTAGCCGCAATCACTATTATTTGATGTAATTGTTGTCGAAAGCTACTGTAAAAACCTCAAAAACAGTTTGATTCAAACTACAGGGTGCGGCAGAAAATAATGCGATAATTTGTTCTATTTATTTCAAATCCCATTTTCAACTAATTCAAGCTATAATATCAACATTTTCGAGTGCAGGTATCTGAATAAAGTCCTATTAAACAAATTTGTTCAATTTGTCCTCCATTTTTATTAATAACATCCTCGAGCCGACGCCGGAAGCCAGAGTATGCCTTCCGGACGTAGTCCTCCGACATTGACTGCCATGTGCGTGTTATGGTTGACTTCAGGGTTTTCACACTAGGGTGTGATGTTTTGCAGGCTCGTGCTTCAACATATGCCCAAATTGAATAATCCAACGGATTAAGATCTGGATTGCTAGGGGTACACAAATCCTTCGGCCGAAACTTCATGTTATCGTTCAACCATTGTTGGGTTCGATTGGACGTGTGACACGGCGCTCCATCCTGCTGTAGGACAACGTTTTGGTCCTCGGAGAAGTTGGCCTTCACCCAGGGAAGCACTTGGTCCTTTAAAATACCGATATACACTTCGGTATTGATTTTAACTCCAGCATCAATGAAAACAGGCGGCATTTTCAAACCGTTGGACGTCACCAAGCCAAACATCATGACACCAGCCGGATGTTTGGTTTGAAATTTGAATTTCACTTTTTCCGGAACGTTCTCCATTTTCTGTGGTGAAATGAACCGGTCCGTGCGGCTATTGGCCACAGCATTGATACTGAAAAGCTTTTCTTCGGAGAACAGGATTATCATTTTTTCCTTCTTCAACAAGGAAAGCAATCTCTTGGAACGAGTCACTCGTAGTTCCTTGACCCGGTTCGTAATGAAGTGGCGTTTCACTCTGGTTCTGGAAGATGCATGCAGGTCTTCTTTGATGATTCTCCGCATGGATTTCTCCGAAATATTGGCTTCCTTTGCAAGTTTTCTTATGGAACGCACCGAGTTGCGAGCAATTTTTGCACGGACCGATTTGATCACGTTTGGCGTGCGTGCAAAGCGCGGACGTCCGCTTCCCGGCTTCCGCTGCTTAGGACCATCCTGCAGGGACATTTTTATGCGGTAAACTGTTGCCAAATGGCACCCTACCACCTTGGCAATCTCTTTCGAACATTTTGACATTTTGACATTTTAAAACAAATAGAATGTTTGGATGCAGCACTTGAAAATAAATATAAACAAATACATTTTCTACAGAAATTAGTCACTAGCTACACGAATTAACCCAATACTCAAGTTTGAACATTTTCGCATTATTTTCTGCCGCACCCTGTAAATATCACACCGTTTGAGTTTAGTTTTACCGGAAGTTTGAACAAAAACCTTAGATACTGCGAGCGAAAATTTACATCACGTGTAGGACCAGCTGAACGCATTATGTTTTGTTTATTTTTTCTGCATATGACAGTTTTTGATCGCTGTAGGGTGGCCCAAAGCCTATAATTTCGTAAGAAATAGGGTGGAGCTAAATCTTGTAGCAAATGAATCCGAAATATGCGTAAAATGATACCATGTCCATATTACCCCCCTGTTCATTTTACCCCCAGTTCCCCTACACGGACTGTCACCGCCATTTCACTCCACCATTTGAGTGTCCTGCTTGAGGGCAACTTTAATTTTAGGAACAACTTTTAGAAATTCTTCACTCTGTTATCGTCGAAAAAATCGTTTTTCTCTTTATCGACGCGCAGTCATCTTTCATCTGTTGTGTGCACCGTTGACAGCCGTCACCGTAGTCTAATCGGGTAAAACCGTGGAACGTTAACCTGAAGCAGTGCGCCCAGTATCAATAGAGGATCGTCCATTAATACGTCTCACGCAAAGTGACTATTTATAGCTGTCACGTTTTTGTATGGACCTATTTTTTGATGATCATCTGTTCGCCCCTCACCACGTGCCTAATTAAGGGACCTTCCTAAGTAGGTTGTTTTTTTGCATGTCATCGGATATTTAAGCATGCCTACTATTTCTTGTTAATCTGAGTATGTTTTGACATTTGATGGTAAAAAATATATTTGGATGATTCGCAAAAGGTTGTAAGTTCAAACTCAGTTTCACCCCATTCCAGGCAAATGTTCCTGTCCATACATCCCCTCTGGATGTAGCATCCACTGCTATCCATTTGAACATACATTTTCCACATTGAATCTGGATCTAATTATAACCCTATCCCGCTAACTGACAACCCTTATCCTCCGTGATAATTATAGACTTACAAAGGTCAATGTGATCCCCAACAACGATTATTGAGCAAATCATCATTCCCCTCTCCATGGACTGATAGGACGTTTAAAACCATGACATTGATCTTAAAATAGAAATAAGTGAACTGGAATGTTGAGAAAATTGTCCCTCGGAGTTCACCCTATGCAACGAAGCTAACTCAAAGTTTTAGCACGAATCATCATTAGTTAAATGAAAATTCTACGTATCCAAACCTCTTTCTACTAGGTTGACGCACGTCAATGTATGAACTTTCAAATGTTAATTCTACTTCCATTGGGTACTGATTATAATCTTCATACCCTATGGAGTTGAACTAACTGGCACTGAAATGCTCAGTAACAAAGCTAATTTAATTTCAATAATTTTCGTCCTATTAAGTATTCCATCGTCATCAAGATTACTGTTGTGTATGCACGAGAATTGTTTTCCACCCACCGACCAGTTCGGAAAATCACCAGCAAAAGAAGGGAAAAATTCCAGAAATTCGAAAAACAACTTACAAATAGTTTCATAAATCACGGCACTAAATGGAACATGGTATCATCCTGTAACGACGAAGTAGGTACAGCCATAACTTGTTGCCCATGAATTATCTTCCGAAATTCTATTATCCAAGCAACGGAGCAGTTGAGCCAGGAATGCCCATTTCTCAGCCAAAGTCAATAAATTTTCACCTTCCCGTCGAGCCAGCAAATGGCCCAGATTTGCGCTCATGGCACGCTGCGATCGCACAAATCCGGGAGCCAATAAATCGTTCCGCCGTTGTTGTGGGTTGAGCTTAATAGGGCCGTTGGAGCGAAGTGCAGAACGATTTATGGAATCAGGAAATTTTCGTAAGACAAGTCCAAAGACAAACTGGATGTTCCGGTGTTCGCGGTGATTTGGGGGGAATTTTACTGGACATTATAAAGATGCTTACGAAAGGGAAAGCGTGAATTTGAGAAGGGTTGTTGTTACCTCTTCTGAATAATCAAAAAATAACGACCGAAAACAGCTACAACCACGGCCGGATCATGAAAGAAGGATGAATATATTAAAAAAGTGTCTGGTTCATAAGCGATTCTGAAATGGGAAAATATGTCTCGAAGGTGTTTTTGTTTTGACTCGAGTAACCTTTGAAATGTCTTTACAGGTTTATCGGAACATCTTTATCTCGAAAGCATTATAGGGGTTAATGCATTTCAAACGACTCGTACCTTCTCGGTATCAAGTTCTTTCGTTTGGAATCCATTCTCGACACAAAAGTACGCAATATGCAAGGGTAAACAGCTACTTTTTACTCGCCACATTAGCACAAACGTCTTCCTTCGCTGCCATTTCCCCAGCCGACCATGCAACCTCACGAGCCTGCTGAATCACAAGGATTAGCTATGTTCAACACGAGAACCCACCGACCGGGGTTAATGGTTCGGAACATAACTTACTCCTCTTGCTTCAGCAAGGACGAAAACCGCACGAGAAAATACCGCATATTTTTCCGGAAGCCTAACCCGCGCGCGTAACCCGAAGGAGCGAAAAATGACAACTCGCACGGAACAAAAGCAAATTGGCACTAAACGGGTCTTAAACGTTGCCATCTGGGGCAACATCAACGGGAAATAACGGACATAGCAATGATTGTAGTCTGTGGTTGTGCGTGCATCTTCTGTAAGGGTGGAAAATATTCCACACCGCCGCGCGTTTCCCACGGTAGGGGGAGGTACAGGGAACGATTAATTTACGTGATTTATTTCCAGTATGAATCGTGAGTTTAGGAGCGGAATAAAGGTAGAAATCCCCGGGTGAGCAAATTATAACTACATTCGGAAGACACTCACGGGCGGGGTGGGAAGGTCTTGGAAATGTGATTAAACTTAGAGCATGTACGCAACCAGGAGGTTGTTCGCAAGGACGCATGTCCTCCTGGAGAAGATTAACGATAGGTAACGAGGGCGTGCGTAATCCAATTGAAGGGAAAATATTATTCTTTCCTTTTGGCATTTGGAGCATGGGTAAGGATGGAAGCTTATGTCGATTCAAGAACGGAACCACGGAATCTTCATAAAATTATAAGCTTCTCATCCTCTTTTAAATGTAGGGTTGATACGAGAACTTTTAAATAAAATTCCGTTTTTTTTCAACCGATGATCGCCAAAATGTTATAAATTTTCGGCTTCTACACATCGACCACGTCCATAAAACAGGATCGTTCTCTGCCTATATGCATCTTCATATCGTCTTCATATTGAAAATACATAAAATGCAGGGTGTTTGGAAGCTTTTCCTAAATTTCATCGCTAGAGGCGCTTTACTTTCGAGTAACTAGATATGAGTGCTGTGATACACGGAAACAAATCCGTTTCTGTTTTCATGAATAAAATCATGGTACTAACTCTCTTCTTATTTTATGAATTCGTGACTCTTATTCATGGTTTCATGATTGAAATGACAGATACGAGACATGAACTTAGGAAGTCTTGTTTTGCCTCTAATTTTTAATTGTGTACTCAGCTTCATTAGACAAGAGTCTTTTCAAGAATAACTATAGCGTAGTCAGCGCATCCACCAAGTACTAACACAGCACTCTTCATCAACAGTAGGTTCGAATCCTGACGGTGGATTTTTTTTTTTTGTTTTAATTCAGAGTCGATAAAGTAGATTTGGTAGACTCATGGATAAAGTTCTCAGTATCAGGAATTCAGCTCATGGTTTTGACCCGATTTATTCATGATTTCATTGCGGCAGGAAAATAGTTCATGATATCATGAGTTTTGTTCATGGTGTATATTCATAACACGAAAACACAACATATTCATGAAATCATGACCTGTTTTTCTCGTTTAGAAGAACACATTATTTCCCGTGTACGTTTAAATAAGGGGTAATTGGTTTCCTCCTAGGATATCTCGAGAGCCGCACCAGTTAGGACATGTCAGTCTTCAGTAAACTTGTCCTAGTGGCCAAGCCCTTCGTAGAGGGAGTCACACAAGTTTGGAATTCGGTCACTACACGTCGCTAGTGTGCATATAATCTTCCAGTTTGTGATTGCTATATCTCGAGAGCCTTACTAGTTAGGAAGATGCTGGTAGTCACATATTTTTGGGATTCTCTCACTAAACGGCTGTGTTTTGTGAGCCCTACAAATTATTACATTACTTTCTTTAGTATATTCGGTTGATGATCTCATACGTTCGGAATTTTCACAGAACGTGGTGCTTGAATGGATATGAGGTTCCGGACAATTGAATGTAATATTACAAGCGTCTTATTAGTTCGAACATTGCAGCAACAATCAATATGCAACTAGCGATTTGAAATTGGTTCACTGTTGTAGAACCCCTTGGTCCGAAGTACATATTGAAGCTAGCACCTTGCTATACATATTGGCGCCTTTTTTGATTCGCTATGTTATTTTGACAGAATATTTGAGGGTGTATTGGTGTGAGTTGCGGTCTTAGGGTCGCATCATAAAGCTTGGGACCGAGCTTGGGACCGATGTGCTAGTACTGACTAAGCCAAGAAAAAAATCGTATTTGTTCGGGATCTACTGGTCTTAGAGTTAGTCTATGATTGTAGTGAAGCCCTTCTATTCCCATATGTTAGGAACTCGCTCACTGTGTAACTGCATAATACACTGAAAATTAATTTTAGTTCATATTACGAAATCAAAGGTAGCACTACCATAACCATTCGTTGTTTTCTGCAACGAACCTGATTTTATGAATACATTCGTTATTAATGGCACACGCGCAACTGTCAAAAGCACGAAGCATTGATGAAACAGGGAGAACATTCGTTCATTGCACAAATACAATACAAAGAGCTACGAATATTTTGCAACAAATTAAAAAGAAAGATTGGCTGGTCTTTACGAAATCCATTTCACCAGATTAAAAGCAATATGAATGTTTCATACAATACATGAGATATTTGTTCTAGGGATTGTATGCGTATAATGGACCCTGTGCGTATAATGGACACCCTGCCATATTTTTGCAATTATTTCGTTATTATCGTATTTCACCAAAGCATTGTCAGTTAAAGCACATAGTATCAACACTAAAACAAAGGTGAGAATATGATTCCTCACAAATTTCACACATAAAACATCACTATTAATTATTTTTACCTGAGCACTGCATGGTACAGTGACTTGTAAGAATTCTGGTTACAGGAGTGAAAAAAGGAAACTGATCATGTAAATAAATTGTAGATAATAAAAAGGCATTTTCAACACATTAATACTTAGTACTTATATTCAATTTTACTATGCAGATATAAAAACAATGAAAAATTGTAAAAAATGTATAAACATTGAGGATCCATTATACGACTGATTGGAAGTGCTTTGTTGCTTATTTTCAACCCCTTATTTCTTTTTATAAGCAAACTGAACTTATTTTATGCTCACCGTCTAAAGTGGAAATTGTTGATCAAAATGGGAAAAATTAATAAATGTAAGCATACTTACACGGAATCTGAAGTGTAACAGTGAATTCGAGCGATTCAAAACCATGTTCCGATAAAACAGGCGTGCAAGCATTATAAAATTCCACGCTCTATCGTGAAGTATTGTCTCGGGAAAAGCTGGTCTGGAAGAGCTAGGAGAGGTCTACCAAACGGAACGGCTACCAAACAAGGGCTACCAAACACAACGCAAAGTCTTCCAATACAAAGTGATCAGATTGGATGAATTTGGTGGCATTTTGGAGTTGGCAATTAGGGCCAGCACTCGCTTTCGACCCGTTTGTACAAACCTTACAAGTTTTGTATTATATGTCGAAGACTGGAACAAAATTCATGTAGGTGCTTTTGCCTTTATAGAGGCTTTTAGTTATTGCCTAGTACGCCTATTTTATAATGGTTGTGTAGAAACGTATTTCATAAGGAATGAGGAATATTCAAGAATTGAAAATAGTGTATACAGATAATCTGGATGATCTCTCCCAGCCGCATCGTGAAGGTTCGTATGCATCATCATCTTATGAAGTAATCAATCTGAGGAAAAAACGAAATCTGAGGAAAAACGCGCTGAACACATAAAGAACGCAGTTATCTACGATCACAATATTGGAGCAGAAATTGTCACGTTTGAAGAACAATAGCCACACTGGTGGTGTTTTGAAGAATTGTTGAATTTTCAAATATGACTAAATATTCATGGTTGACCTTACATGCTTGAATAATGAAATAATAAATAATTTGTTATACACACTTCAATTTTTTTACAGGAATCTGTATAGTCTCACCGAATTCCAACAGCCGAACGTTCGGCAATCCGACTCAATAGATTTTGGCAAAATTTTACAGATATCTGTCAAAACAACTACCGGATTTCGGTTAAAATTCCACCGAAATCCGCAAAATCGGACTACCGAACGTTCAGCTGTTGAGAATTCGGTAAAATTTCACAGATTTCTGAAAAATAATCTGAGTGTATGTCTGTTTTGTATTCCACATAAAAAAAATTTTGTATACGCACGCATGTTACAACTTATTCAACTAGGGCAAATGTACCGAACTTAACCAACTTTGTTCATATCCGTGGAAAGTGCCACATAAGACTGATTTGTTCACACATAAACAGAGCCCACTGAGAAACACATATTTGACAAATGAAAAGTATAAATGGTGTTGTGTACACACAGGAAGTATGAGTTGTTAAAAATAGCTATCATTTGTTGAACACATTGCAAAAAATTATGTGTCGGACACAAATATTTTATCATTTTTTTTCTATCAGTGTACGGGAACGAATATATTCTGGTCATGTATGTAATTTGTGCAATTTGCTGTGAAATACATGATATACGGTGTTCGGTTCCTTAGTGCCAATATATTCAGGGGCAATAGGGGATGATATTTGAAGAAAAAAAAAATTATTCACATATGTAGAAAGCTCATAGTTTACGGAGCTATTGAACTTCCACTTTGTTGGCACGTGTCAGTCTCAAATTGGCTGTAACTCAATATGATATTTAGCAAGATTATATTTCCTTCATTCGAAAGCTAAGAAAGATTTCTACTTAACATTTTCATTTAAATGTTGAGTTGTTGTAATTTAGTGAAATTTAGGGATAAAAATGTTTTAAACTTCTCATTTTTTAAGGCTTTTTTTTTTCATGTTTTTAGAAAAAAAAAAAAAACAGCAGTGGTTGATAAAACAAAAATATGGCTTCAAACGTGTTCTGCTTTTTACACAAACTTTCTGTCTTGCTTAGTTTTTTTTTAAAATTTACATGCATAATGTTGTGCCTGCATTCAACTCAACCGTGGTAATGTCTGCGCAGGACGCACAGCACACTTGATAACCACGCTGCTTGGTGTCCAAGGAGAAGAATTTAATAGTTCAAATGTTTTTAAGACAGTACCACACGGCTTCCGGAAAACAACTATGTTTTTTTCCTGAAGAGTTAGCAGATAGTCATCTCTGCTACGGTTACGCCAATTGTCTGGTATCGGCAGTCCAAATAGAATCTTGCTAAATAACATAATTTTGAGTTACAGCCAATCGAAGACTACCATGCACCAAAAAAACAAAAGTTCAACAACTCCGTAAAATATGAGATTTTACGATCTGCGTAGAACAATTCTTTCCTCAAATATCACCCCCTATCGTCCCTGAAAATATGAGGAACTGCATCTCATATGAGGAACTGCAGTTTTATTTAATACCTAGATTGTAGCTAGATAGATTTCAACACAGGTGTTGTTATACATCGGATGCGTTTAGAATGTTTTCTATTTGAAGGTGGTTATAATATATACAAGTCCAAAATATATGCGTTACCCTATTTGTATACGAGATAACAAATTGGTTTAGCAGCGTCAGATCAATCATTTTGATCAAATTAGGTGATATGCGTATTATGGACCCGGGTCCAAAATAAGCGAATGGGCCCAAAAAAGGCACATTATGATCAGCGCAAATAATCGATGTTTACCAGGAAAACCTAGCCTCAAAAATAGAGTTTACTATAATTTTGTGTAAATGACTAGTTATTTTCATCAAATGTGGGATTGTTGTACAAATAGTTAATAAAATTCTTATGGAATACATCGAAAATGTTCAAAGCTCCTACTAAGGGGGTCCATTACTAGCATATAAACCCTATGTACAAATCCATGTTTACGAAACGAGTGAAAGTTTATTTACGAAAATAAATTTTCAGTGTACGTACCAGTTTGTGCTTACAATATGTCGGAAGCCTAGCGAGTAAGGAAGGTGCTTTGGTGAGCAAAAAAGTGGTAGTGGCCAAGCCCAACTAGATATAAGTAATATATGTTCGGAACTCAAAGAGAGTGAGAGAGAAAGGGGGGGAGGGGCTTGCAACTGAACCATCGTATGCACATATCAACTCTTTCGCGATACCTTATATAAAACTCAACTTCTTTTTGATATTTTGCTATCAAACGTCTGGCGTGACACACGAGAAATGATAATTAGAGGAGGAGTTCCCCATAACCTTGCAGAACTAGCTATGCCGCCAAAACAACTTACTTCTTGGTAAAACCCATTTTGTTTTAGAATTTTCCATTTAATTCCAACTAAATTCGCTTATCTTGACAGATACGTGCATTTCGTCTACAATATTCAGAATTCTTCAGTGTCACGTACTAATAACTCGACTTATTAGTACAAGACGGTGAAGAAGTCTGCACATTGTAGACGAAATACGCGTATCTGTCAAGATAAGCAAAGGTAGTTGAAATTGAAAAGAAAATACTTATTTTTCATTTCATTTCTAGTTACAGGTATTGCATTACAGGTATTGCACTAAACAAAAAACAAAAAAAAGAGAAAGAGAGAGAGAGAGAAGGGTTTAGTGTACAAATTGTTCAATTACAACTCAAACATCATATGCACATATCGGCTTCTTCATGTCTCATTCGTTTTGACTCTCGTTCTTCTAGTCCTCAAGTAGGGGTTTGTAATCCATCAACATATTTTGAAATTTTCCACTGAGAGCTGCTTAAATGTTCCGTCTGTACCGAATGCGAGTTGCCGGGTCTTTTGTTTAACATCTGCCATACGATTTTGTACAGTCTCCTTGTACACTTTATTCGCCGCAGAACGTCAGTTTGCCTTGCACTGTTTCTCGCTCACAACAGCTTTTTGAGTCTTCTTAAGGTTCCGCTCAACGACGGCTCAATATTTTTCGATTGGGCGAAGCTCTGGCGTGTTGGGAGGGTTCTTGTCCTTGGGCACCACTTGAACGTTTTTGGCAGCATACCACTCCGGCCAAAATAGAACGGAACAATTTTGTCGCTTCAGGAAGGCGAAGGTCCATTAATTATGTCACGTTGTAAGGGGGGGGAGGGGGGGGGGTTTGGGAAAACGTGACGATCCATACAAACAAATTTAATGGTCCATACAAAAAACGTGACAAGGGAGGGAGGGGGGATTATAAAATGTCATTTTTGCGTCACGTAATTAATGGACGTTCCCAAAAGAAGTAGACGTTTTTGAAGGCACTCGCTGAGATTAATTTCCTGGTTGACGGTTTCGGCCGCAATGTAAACGTTGCTCTTCAAACCACAGGTACAAATGGCCTGCCACACCAGATATTTCTCCGCGAACTTTGACAGTTTAATGTGCTTGAAAATTTCTGCCACCTTTCCCCGCCCGGTTGCCGTATAAGATTCCTGTCCAGGAAGCTGTATAAAATCTGCCTTGACGTAAGTTTCATCGTCCTGTACAACTCTTTTTTTTCATCGCTATGGCCTCCGGCATTCGATTTCCCTCCGATCCAGCTTTCCTGGCTGTCGACACATTTAATACGGTGATAACAGTTGATTTAGCCACATTCATCAATTTCGCCAACTTGGCGTGAGAGCAGCTTGGATTTTCGCCATACACGTGCAAAATTTTGATGCGTTGCTTCTCTTCCGTCGACGACATTTTGATTGAAATTTGGATCGAAACACCTTTTATATACTCTATACTCAAAGTATTACGTACATAACATTGAATCGATCCATGACTCGCCCATGACGATCCAAACTAGTTATTGCAATGTGCGTTGCATTCACACTGAACGAGGAAAATTCTCGTGATCTCCTTTACATGAGCTAACGCCGCAAAGTAAACCACTACAATGATTGTTGAGGGAAACCTCGCCTTCTCAATAGAATTGGTGGTTAACATTGATAGACATGGACTTACAAGAAATGAAAGTTGGCGGAATTGGCCTTTTTGCTCGCACTCTATCGATTTTCAATGACTTCCAACTTCAAAAGTATAGAGCAAAAAACAGCCAGCTGAATTAAATATTATTTGTTCATGGTTAATCAAAAAGATGGTACGCATGAGCAGTACATGTTATGCAGCCATACAAAATAATCAATAACCTAGTGATTTTTTTCTGTAAACGAACATTTCATATTCAAAACTGTAACTAATGTTTTCACACGCATTGTAGATTTCATTTGAAAACCATTTTTGTGGCTTCCATAAAGAAATATTACAACAAATAACTAATACATTTGCACTTTGATTGTTATTTTTTGTATTCTCCCAAGCGCGGAAGTAACGATGATGAAGATGAAGTTTGTCAGAAGCAGATAATTTCTCATCTCCATGCGAAGCGCTAGGAGTGGACGGTAATTTATTGCTAGAACGAATAGACATGAAGAGAAAGTGTATTGATAGTTCCGTTTAGGGTAACGGCAGGCTTTGAAATTGAAAGATACAAGTTTGAAAACGAGCGGAGTGCATTAAACGGTAGTATCCGATCAGGCACATAACCCTTTTCCATACTACCCCATGCAGGGTAGGCAAGGGGGAGGAAATCCCCTTGACTGGTAAAAAGTTATGCAACCGATCGGGCTCTTATACTACCTATTGCTTTTTTCTAGTTCTAGCGATTTGTCCCTCTCCCAATACTGCCTAACACGGGTGAGAAATTATCTCCCGCTGTTGGGTTTATTTTTAGCATGCCCCGCCTATTTCACACATTTGTTCTTCTTGTCATATTATAACTTATAGATCTCGGAGATAACGACGGGGAGTGGTGCAAATAGTGATCCCCACCAGTATGATTTAGTGGATTCCCCCATTATGGGATTTATTAATGCGCAGTCAGTGAGCATTCGTTGTTTGCTGAGACCCCAATCGATGCACCGTCTGAAATCAAAAAAGAAATTACAGCTTGGTTCATCCAATGTATGCGATGTAATTTTATGCAATTTTTAGGCAATTTTATAGCGATTGCACTTACATGAACGTTTGCTTTTGCTGGTGGGCTTTAATGGGGGAATCCATTAAATCATACTGGTGGGGATCAGTATTTGCACCACTCACCGTCGTTCTCTCCGAGATCTATAAGTAATAGTATGACGAGAAGAGCAAATGTGTGAAATAGACGGTGCATGCTAAAAATAAACCCAACAGCGGGAGATAATTTCTCACCCGTTTTAGGCAGTATTGGGAGAAGGACAAATCGCTAGAACTAGAAAAAAAGCAATAGGTAGTATAAGAGCCCGATCGGTTGCATAACTTTTTGCCAGTCAGAGGGATTTCCTTCCTGCACTACCCTGCATGAGGTAGTATGGAAAAGGGTTATGTGCCTGATCGGATACTACCGTTCAATGCCCTCCGCTCGTTTTCAAACTTGTATCTTTCAATTTCAAAACCTGCCGTTGCCCTATACCACGATATAATTCCGATTTAAAAGCCTTTAAAGGGTTTTAGGCAATCTGGCCAGCTTCCATCTTCCAGTGCCACCAACAAATTTTGCAGAGTATTATCTGTCTCCTGCTCTACTTGACGCACTTGTTGTGTAACCGCAATCGGAATTACTATTGCTACCAAGCTTCTGATGAACACTTCGCTATCTTCATCGAAAGACTGCGGTTTGCATACCGATAGTTTCGAATGCACATCCGCTAAGTTTGTAGCTCCCGGTTGGTAGATTACTTCAAACCGATAAGATTTCACAACCAAAACCCACCTTTCTATATGAAGGCACGGCTTCGAAGAGGAAATCCAAAGGTTTGCAATCTGTAATTAAATTGAACTTCGTTCCCAGCAAGTAAAGACAATGGCCCACACCAAAGCCAAAGCTTCCCTTTCTGTTGGGAAATATTTCTTCTCTAGGTCTATTAGCGACTTGCTGGCAAAGGCAATGATTCTTTTCTCGTTCCTATGGTTTTCCTGAGATAAAACCGCTCCAAGCCCGGTAGGGCTTGCATCCGTTACAAGAAAACTCATATCCTTGGAATCAAAA
This sequence comes from Aedes japonicus, assembly GCA_034211315.2. NCBI lineage: Eukaryota > Metazoa > Arthropoda > Insecta > Diptera > Culicidae > Aedes > Aedes japonicus. The sequence goes on from JASCZW010005864.1 coordinate 67,807, forward strand.
TATCCAAGAAACCCCACAGAAGATATTTCGGATTTGATAGCTTCAAAAGCGGTTTGATACTCCTCTTTCCAAACGAACGATACTCCACTGCGTAGAAGATTTCTTAACTGATCAGTTTTACTGGCAAGGTTTGGTAAAAACCTTCCAACGTACGTTATAAGCCCTAAAAAGCTACGTAACGTTCATGTCCCCGAAACTCTAGTTTTCTGACGCTGAATTGACACTTTTGTGTGTTAAGCAATATCTCATAATTCTTGAACCTTTCCAGTAATGCTTGACATCATCCAGGTACACTACAATTCCATCTAACCCGGCCACTATGGTCTCCATCACTTTCTGGAACAGTTCTGCGGCTGAGCTAACACCGAACATTATTCTTTTATATCTATCGAAATAATGAACAAATCGTTTACTTAATTATTTATTTTAAAAAAAATTCAATTCCCTAAAATTCCGTCACCTGAACAATCCGAATTTCGTAATGAAAGTAATTATTTCCCGTGGTTTCTCTGAGATCTCAATTTGGTGATAGGCTTTCTTAATATCCACTTTGGAGAAAAGAATTACTCCGCTGATGCTGCCCAGAAGCTCATCAATTACACCAACGGATGTTTTTCTCGCAGTACAGCACGATTTGCCCTACACATATCTACGCAAAGATGTATTTCTCCCGAGTCTTTCTGGACTGGCACCAATAGCGATACCCATGGAGATGGATGAGAAACTTTCGCAATCACGTCCTGAGCCAGAAGAGCATCCTGCTTCTGCTCTATCAAATTCTCAAGAGCGATCGGTGGCCGACGATAAGGCTGATGTACGGGTTGCACGTTAGTGTCTATAGGGATTTCGAGCAAAACCCCTTTCATTTTCGGAAACTTTCCGGTTGAATCGATAGATCCGACTGTTCCAAATTCGATTCTTAGCACTCGCAATTCTGATGCTATTTTCTCGTCGAGCAAACACTGACTACCTCCGTCAACGACATAGAACTTAGCAGTCGTTTTGTTCTGACCTGCTCGAATCTCAGCTGAAAACATGCCGATGACCTTCAAAGGCTCCTTGCTGGCATACGTTCTCAACACCCTGTCCACTTTTTCCGACCAGTGTTGTACTTTAGCCTTTGCATTATCCATTTGCTTCCAAATCGTTGAAGAAATTAAGTTTGCGTCCGCCCCGGAATCGATCGTCATTGGAACCTCGACACCTCCGATCACCACATGAAATACATTACGTCCCATTGTGAAAAATATATTCCCATCATCGTTGCCAATTTTGATGTCGTGGATTCCAAAGATAAAACACGATGTTTACCCGGTTGAAGTATAACAGGGAATGCCGACATTATTCATCGTAGCAACCCCTACAGCTCATAGTGTTTCTGATGGTCTCTTCCCTGAAGCTGAACTAATTTAGCCCGGACGCAACTAATACTCTACAATAACTACTTGGAAAGAACATCATTATGTTATAAGCATGCTGTTGAAAGCACCCATAGGACATAATATTTGTTTTATGGATGTTCAACAAAACATCTTGTATGACATAAAAGATGTGAAAAAAAGCCACATATATTGCGCTTTTATGGTTATATGCGTCTATGTTATAAAGTTATTGACATTAGATAAAAAACTTTAGTTTTGTTTAAGAGATATATTTTCATAGTCAATATAACAAGTCGTTTTACTAGGGTCAATAAACATGCACGAAGAAAGTGGATACAAACGTTTGAAAAAATCGTGAACATTGGTAAACGACGTTGTTGAAATAATAATTAGAATACAAATAAAATAACTTATTTAAATAACTTATTACATATATTTCAATTAACTTCATAATATTTCAGTAGAAATTCAAATTGAATACAAATAAATCTAATGTAAACTACACACAGGAACGATGCCAAATTTGGTTAAGTTATGTCCAGCGGGAAAAAAATACAGCCCGTTGTTAGTGTTTCAATAATTTTGTGTTTGCCCTGCATTAATCCCTTGAACACACCAGAGCTGTATCCAATTGAGAAGCACAGGGCATCGGAAGCAAAACTTTTGTAATCATCCGTAGGCTGTGTTGTACGAAACCTCATGAGTTGCGCGGAGGTTAAACTACGTGCATCTGAATTCGAACGTGACAATAAAAATCGATACTCAGAAAAAATTATAACAATTGAATATTGCCGAATTATTTGGGGTGATGCAATTTTATCGTGCACACTCTTTAATATAATATCTTCCGTGAATAAGAACTGCTTTTCAAGTTAAAAAAAACTTCAAAGTGAATTGAACTTTAAGGCATTGATTCTACATGAACAAAGACATTTGTAATCCATTTTTCGAAGAACGAGCAGCCTGATCACTGTTTGCCTCTTTGATGACATTTTTCTTCTTCCCGGGTTTAAATTATGAAGTTGAAACGAAACATTACTAATGCAACAATGGTTCAACTGTAGGGTTCAACCGCACTAAGTTCAGAAGCTCAAATTGGCAAGAAGATTAAATAAACTTTCTTTCTTTTGATCCTTTGTCCTTCAACCGGAGGATGTGCAGTAAGATAATTTAATGGTTTGTACTTCAATCGGCATGACTGCTATTCAGTAGATTCCAAACTGTAGCCTATGAGTAAGTTGTTAAAAATTTCGACACAAAAGATCCTTCGTAGAAAGTTAAAATCATGCCTACATTGTACGAGTGAATCAAGAATCTAAACAAAGTATCAGTGGGCAAGGCAGAGGGCCAGAGCATTTATCACGCTTCAAGTGAAATAATCATTTGAGGACATCCGAGCTTTGTCGTTCTTCTGCTTTGTTGAACAGTGCTGGTTGTCTAACGCCTCCTTTTTCCACCGATGGCAGGGCATAATTTCAGTGAAAGAAGTTGTTGGGGGTGGGCAAAAGTGGAAATCGATTATTTCCTGTGTCCTCCATCGCACCAGACCAGACTGGGTCCTTCGTTGCTACCTGCTGAATGGACGAAGAGACCGGTGACTTTCACCTAAAACGGTCTGTCTACGCCTCGACACGTTCTTGGCTTCCCGATACAGTCACAACCGTCAATATTAGCTTGGCTCCTTGCCTTCTGAAACACACAGAACGGAGAGCCTCCGATGGAAAGCGAAAACAGATTGGTAGAGGTAAGCCCAATTATCCGATCTTTGGACCGAAAAAGGAAAATCTTTTCTTCTTGTCCTTTCTTCGAATCCAATCTTCGAATCCAATCGGTCGCGCGGCTCACGGAATTGGGATGTAGAGCGGGAGGAGAAATATTGGAAAATTTATGGCGCCATGATTTTGGTTTCTTCTGTGCGTGTGGCTCAGCAGTGATAAAGAATGAACATGAAGTTAATTGGTAATTTGTTTGACTTTACTCGGCTGATGGAAAATGAATTTAAATTGTTATTCGCCACGCGATGAATGGCTGAGGAATTCCGATAAATGGTTTCAAGACAGGGTGGTTGTTGATAAGCAGGTGGATTAATGTTGACAACAGGCTCTAATCAAATGTAACACGGAATTGATTATTCCTTTTGGGCAGAGAAGCTATGTTCATTTCAAACTAAGGCAACGGATTTTCGCAAAACGAGTCGAGACAGCAACTCGAACGAGATTCTCGTCTTTGCATCGGTAGGTGCATAACAGGTGAAACCAATTGAGCTCCGGCTGCATCAGCACTGAAACTGGTTCATCCAGTCATAATCCATCCTATGATGGCACTGCTGGCGGCCTTGAGCATTTATGTGCAAAGGAAACTGCTTTCCGCTACTAGCGCACCGAGCTTGGTACAAGTTTCTTATCCAATCGCTGTGTACCGATATGGTGAGATAATTTCATTTCGTCGTAATGCAGATGCAGGAGGGGGGATTAGATTGCTAAATCGAAACCCATCCTTCGAAGGCATGCAGCCTCAAAACAGATGCACCGGTTCAGAGCGAGAAATGATTAGCGTAATTGCTCCCGCCGCCAGTCCCAGACTACCCATGCCACATCCGTCCGGGAAAACGCGCAATTTGCAGATAATAACTGCCAACGAGTGTTTGTGTTGCCCAACTCTTAATCGACACACATTTCAATTGATAACTTACAGCCGGTTCAACTTTTCCTCATTTACACTTTTGAACAGAAGAAGCGATCTCCGGAGAAATATTTGTCATAAGATTACCCTTCCGATCGGTGCTTTGTTTACCTGCGTGTCAAAAGCAGGGAACGATAATCGAGCTTCGCTGGCAAAACTTTGAATTGATTTTGGAAAACGAAAAAGCATTGTTTGCGGAACTTTCCAATGCTCGCAATCAATCTTCCACGGGCCCGAAGGCAACGGTTTCAGGAAAATATTGATCTTCCTCGTGGGATCCTTCGGTCGTTTAATCATCGAGTAAGGGAGTGGAGCTGGAGTACGGTTTTTAAAAATTTGTTGGAGTTTTAGTTTCTAACAATTGAAAGCACTCGATGGCACTCAGAAGCAGAACGATCAGAAGGCATTTGAAAAATGTGAAAGAAAGCTGATTCTGAATGTGATAAAGAAATTATTTCTCAGTACTCAAATAGACATATCGTTTTGTAAACAAGAGAAGTAAGATTCAAACGTAAAATTCTTGGAAACCATTCTTTTTTAACGCAAACTAGGGTAGATACAAGGAACACAACATTTCTTAACATGATAGTGAATTTTCTTTTCATGAGTGCTGAGTTGAGAGGGAGAAGACTGAGTTTCAATCTTACCTCCTCTTTGTTCTGGAAGACAAATCTGTTTGAAAAAGTACTCGAAGTTCTTTGTTTTACCTCTGAAAATGTAGTAATCAAATAAATGTCAATAACATTATGGCAAGAAAGGATCCTCTGGATGGAACAGTGATTAGCTGGCCTGTCTCGATTATTCTCGATGCCGTCCAGCGCAGCCGATCACTGTCAGTCTTGCACTATGACTCAGGGTTTGCACATATTTTTTATTCCCATCTTTAATTTTGTCTACTGCAGAAAATGTTTCAAAAATCTTGGCACTAAATTTTGTGTTGTAAAAGTAAAATGGAATTGTTTTAGATGCCTAAATGCAACTGCACTTTTTTTTACAATTGCAATTGAATGGAGTCTATATGTTATTATTATGTATATAAAATTGAATTTCTATCTATCTATATGTCTGAACCTCATAGACTCAAAAACTACTGAACCGATTGGCGTGAAAATATGTATGAAGGGGTTTTTTGGGTCGGAAAATGTTCTTATGATTGTTTGAGAACCCTCCCCCTTCTGGCAAGGGAGGCTCCTAAACAAATGAAACACACATTTCTGTATAACTCAAGAACTAATTAAGCAAATGGAACCAAATTTGGCAGGTGAAGGTTTTGACGGCAAGTAATGTTTTTATGGTGGTTTGAGACCCCTCCGCTCACTGAAGGCGGGGGGGTCCCATGCAAATTAAACACTTATATCTGCATAATTCGAGAACTTATCAAGCAAATGGAACCATATTTAACATGAGGAGATTTTTTGGAGGCAAGAAAAATGGTAGCTCAAGACCCCCCCCCTCCTCCCCCTCTTAAAGCAAAGAAGGGGGGCTCTCATACAAATGAAACAAAAATGTCTGCATAACTCGAGCACTATTCAAGAAAATGAAGTTAATCCTCCTTTCCCTTTCATGTAAACTTGGATCATAGCATGACATCCATGATGGTTCCCAAGTAACACACAAAACATCTTTTAGAATGATTTATAATTGTTTGTATTATAAATGTACTATAAACGTTTTGCAAAACATGTCCATTTTCGAGGCAGGTTAGATCTCTTGTTTTCTATACATCACTCTAACAAACGATCGAGCTAAAAATACTGTTTTCACTGCTGCAAGTGATTAATACTTTATTATTGTTCTTTAAAACATGATTGCATACATAAACAGGGCAAGATTTTTATGGGAAGTTCTTTGTACTGTTGAAACTACATTACACCAACCATGTTTTGCAAAACGTGTTCATTCTTCTCATTACGATGAATGAGAAATCATTTGTTGTACAAGATTGTGGGTTCACTACTAACGGGAAGCATATCATAGATACTCAGAGTTTACTTTTCAACAATCTGAGTTGGCTAAGCAAAGAAGCTTCAAACCTATCACGCCAAGGACTAGTGTTCAAATTCTCGCTTGGCGATTTAATATTTTAGTATGAGGATATTTTTTTTTCATTTTTGATGTTTTATAAGCGCTTAACTTTTGCGATTAAGGAGTAATATTAAGGTATAAAATAAAGTATTATACACCTAATTTTATAACCTGTTTTTGTCATTTCACAGTACTTTTAACTTTTTTAATACAAGCTGTTTTGTTGGGTTGGACTCAGGCGGTTCCGAATTTTGGTCTTATTCAGATTGTAAGGAGTGTATCGAATATAAGCTATCCACATACATTTGCGTTGTACGCATGTATTTGTGATGGTTTTTTATGCTCTGAACACTGCATGCTGTACGTTTGACTGTCAGCTTTCATTTGTTTACTTGTTTGTGCGGTTCAAATTCTGCGTTTTCAAAAATGTCTCGTATTGAAAAGGAAGTGAAAATTAAGGTTCTGGACACATGGCTAAGTGAGAAGAGTATTACTATGCGAAAATTGGCGAAGCGGTTTGGAATTCATCATGCGAGTGTTAAAACCATCATTAATAAGTTTGGGGAACACTATTCTTTGGATGAGCTACCAGGAAGAGGCAGAAAATCCGGTTCTTCCAACCCGAAACTGGAGCAGAAAGTGGTATCTCTAATCATGAAGAACAAATCAATGTCAATACGTGATTTGGCCAAAAAAGCAGAAACGAAGTATCGGAATGATCCAGCGTATCAAGAGGCGAAACCACATTGAAGACCTCCTGAAGAAATAAAAAGGTAAGGGCAAAAAACATATTTTTTATGGTACACCCTGGGTTGATGAGGAACATTGCTCTAAATCGGTCAATTTTCAAGCTACAAAAAATTGTGTATATGAAAATTCCATGAAGTTTTCTGCGCTACAACTTTGCCCAAGAATGTTAACGTCTATTTCTGCAAATAAAAAAGTTAGTTTTTGTATTTCCGTGAAAATGGGGACCACCCTAATTTAAACTAACATAAAAAATGGGCCTCAGTGATACAAACCATGTTGTAGAACATCACTTTGCTGTAAAGTTTGAATTTTAGGCGCTGGGAGCATGTTTCCTCGTAAATTCGTTATCTGGACCATAGTGCACTGCGGAAGAACGCGGCATTAGTAGAAAGATCACAATGAACGCCACTGTAAAGCCAGCTACCCCCTGCTCGTTGGAAACAAGTTTCCCAAGTCATCCGACTCCTCCACCTCCCGATGTTCTTGCAGATGATGTCCGTCCTCAGCTCATGAAACTCGGATATTCTTTATTAATTGAGTTAACTTCTGCTAAAAGTGCAGCTTCTTGGGGTCAACGTTCGATGGAGTATTCGGAACTGGATCTTTGAGATCAAAACGCTTAATGATCTGTTTAATCATCTCGGTATAGAGAGCATAGCAGATCAGAATAGAATACTTCCTTCCTGGTATTATTGAGAGTTCTGCATCTAAGCGTTTCACCTGCTGCTATATCAGATATTTATATATTTCCGACTCAGAAACCCTGAGATCCGTTACTTGTCTTAGGGTAATCATCCTGAACAAATATTTGGCAATAAGAACCATTAGTGAGACTTCAGTTGATTGCATATTCGGGAATTCTGGAACTTCTGACTGGAAGATACGATTCGGCTTTGTTGATAACGGCCAATACTTGGTTCAAGAAGTGGAGCAGTGGCTGTGCCATCGTGTCATAAGGATGCCAGAAAATGCGCGGTGTGACAACTGACAACTGATTGTTGTGGCAGTTGGATTGGAACAAGAAAAAACAACCCCAGCTCCGAAAACCATTCCAAATTCCTTCTGACAACTGACTCCAACGATAGCCGTTTGTTGGCAGAGGGATGCAGAACATTCAAAGGCATCAATTCCAAGATTTTTTGTATCATCTGGCATTTCTTGGATCGTTTGGGGCTGCAGGACAAGTAACTGTAGGTATCTCGCATCAACTGCGCCAGGTACAACAGCAGCTTTTCGTATGCGCAGATTTCACAAAGAACCAAACAGTGGCAAGTACGTTTGATGATAATAATCAAATGAGGACAGGCACGTTTCAGCAGCTTCTTGACGAATTGGTCTGAACCCAACATTAACAATGCTCCATCTGTCTCAAAACCCTCAAGCTTTTTTTTTGTAATCGATGCACAACGATCACAGTCGATTGCACAATCGATTGCACTGCAAGATTATATTGAAGATAACAATCATGTTAAAAATAACTGTGCTTCGAGTATAAAAAATAAGTATGGAGCACATTTTTCTTCCCAGAAGTTCTCTGCGTGAATGCATGAAAATAATTCCCAATTGAAAAAAAAGTATTTTTGTAAAAATTTCTGCAAGAAATTCGGCCGAAATATGTGGAGCAATTTCTTGATAAACTGTGAAACAAACACTTCTCCAGCGGAATACTTGAAGAAATTATTGAAGTAATTTCTGAAAAGCTATATGTAAGAACGCTGGCCGACATTCTAGCAAAAATTTAAAGAATAATTTAACAAGAACCCTTTGTGGAATTCTTTATGTTCAGAATTAAATAGATGAGATTATGTTATCAGTTCATAAAAATCTTCTTAAATTTCTCCAAAAATAAAAATCTGAATTTACCGAATAGTTTTTGAGAAGTTCCCTCAGGTGTCCTCCAGGAAATCCTTATGAATCGCAAGTTCAAGGATTCCTCCAAAAATTTCGTTACAAGAAAGTTTTGAAATACCAGAAGAAACTCCGGAAAAACACCTATAGAAACGCCAGAAACAATATCTACAGGAATGTCTGAGAATTATACATAAAATCCTTGGGAAATTTTGTAAAATTTTCTTAAACAAATATCTTGAAAAATTTATGGAGCAATCAAATTGCCTTTTAGACTGTCATGTGTCACTGTCAATTCTCGAGTACTTTTTCAAACAGACGTATCTGATATTGTAAACAAAGAGGGGAAGTAAGATTCAAACGTAAATTTCTCAAAACTATCAGCACTTTCACGGAAAGTAGCATCACCGTCATGTTAGGGAAATGTTGTTCCTTGTGTTGGTAGCGCTAGTTTGCATGAAACTGCGTAGAGTTTCAAGAATTTAACGTTTGAATCTTACTTCCTCTTTGTTTACAAAATCAGATACGTCTGTTTGAAAAAGTACTCGTGATTTTTATTTTGCTGCATGGGCTTAAAACAGCACACTGATAGTTGAATTTGGAACAAGGTTGTACTCATGCACTCATTTTTTTAAATAAAAAATAAAAAATCTTGGTTTATCTAAGAAGTTTTTAATCATTGCATGCAGATCTCTGTTTGAGAATAAAAGAAAAAAATCTTTGTCAATCTAAATAAATCTATGAATGTGGCAACCCTGACTATGATACCTACTCTGATCGGTTTGAAAGATAATGCTCGAGTACTATTTCGAACAGACGTATCTGATCTTGAAAACAAAAGGAGAAGTAAGATTCAAACGTTAATTTCTCAAAACTATCACCATAGACTTACTCTAAGACCGGTAGGTCCCAAACAAATACTATTTTTTTCTTGGCTCAGTCAGTACTAGCACATCGGCCCCAAGCTTAATAATGCGCCCCTAATAATGAACTCACACGAACACACTCTCAAATATTCTGTCAAAATAACATAGCAAATCAAAACAAAGGCGCAAATATGTATAGCAAGGTGCTGGCTTCAAGGTGAACTTTGAACCAAGGGGTTCTACAACAGTGAACCAATTTCAAATCGGTAGTTGCATATTGATTGTTGCTATCACGAAAAGAAGCATCCCCATCATGTTAGGGAAATGTTATTCCTAGCGTTGGTGGTCCTAGTTTGCATAGAGGTGCTAAGGGTTTCAAGAATTTAACGTTTGAATCTTACTTCCCCTCTTCGCCTGAAAAATTCGATACTTTTGTTTGAAATATTACTCGAGAATTTTTTGTGCCCGTCAATGTTTAGAGACATTGTACAATGCAGATTGGAAATATGTTTTTGCAAAACCGTTCGTTTCGTAAACATGTATTTTGTACATTGAACTAATATTTCTTAAATTGTAAGTCACGTTGATATTGCTTGTCATTTTGGTGAAATCTTATCATAACACCTTTTCATACAATGCACAAACTGAGTTTCGTGCAACCCTTCGATGCGAGGGGTACGCCACTTTGCGATTGCACATTGGATCGCTGCGAATCCTTATTAAAGGCAGATAAGAAAATCATCGCTTCCACTATCGCCATTATTAGCAATAGACTCATTGATCGCAAAATTCATCGCGTAATCGCGTCTCATCATCAGCGATTCTTACTCGAATCGTGAGCAGTGATATTGATGTCTGGTATCCATACCATTTCTATTCGAGCTTCCCTTTACGTTTCTGGCAACAGTGTCGAAATTTGTTTTCATTATTTCGAGCAAGTGAATCGAGTAGCATCCATCAGTGTTTTCCGAATCTAAATCGGTAGTTTTTCTAACGCTTTTTTCGGTGCTAGCGGCTGCAAACTGAATAAATTCTTCAAGTTTGAATCTGTATATAATAAAAAAATACTAGAAGACCATATACTAGAAGTGATTCTTTATTGCGTAACCGAAGGTTGTGAAGCTGTTATCCTTAGTTAATAGCATAGGTTTGATCAAAATTATTTGCAACATAAGGATGTAGGATATGTTTCTCCTGCATTATTTTCATAACCCTCTATTGCAGAGGGCGCAGTTTCGCCAGTAGCGTGCTGCTGCTGGAAATGATCGGAGAATATAAGTGATTACTATGAATAATACGTGAATGTTCAATTCATACTCCAGCATGTTGCATTACTATTCATCATATTATTAGCCTTCACAAGATACACAAGATTCAACGTTTATATTAACAACAATCAAGAATTCATTCATTGGAACAAAAACTACTCTTCTCCAGATAAAAAAGCTTCCTGAAATGCCTACCCTTTTAACTGCTGCTACCATACAAACATAAGTGCTTAACTTAACTTAACTAAAAATCAGAAAAAAGATTAGTATTTTCCATTTAATTCCAACTACCTTTATTGCTTATGTTGACAAATACGCGTATTTCGTCTACAATGTGCAGAATTCTTCAGTGTCGTGTACTAATAACTCGACTTAGTACACGACAGTGAAGCAGTCTGCACATTGTATACGAAATACGCGTATCTGTCAAGATAAGCAATAAAGGTAGTTGGAATTGAATGGAAAATACTAATTTTTCTTCTCATTTCTAGCTACAAGTATTCCACTAAACAGCTCAAACTTTCTAGGATTTTCTCCAAACTTGCCAGAACAAACAGTTATTTAGCATTGGTGTTTGTTGGGTACTTGGAGTATGAACAGGTGACTTTTCTAGAGTGAAAGTTAAGGGATAAATATTTCGATTTCTAGCAAAGTAAGGTCAGCCTTTTGCTTTCACAGCCCCGCCATTTTCATCAGCGAGTCACTCTTCCCACTCATCAATTTAAAATCTTCGGGTCTCCCCATTTGTTCACCTAGATGCTTCCGTAACACTAGATTTCCTGCAGCGAGATTCAAGAGTTCTGGAATTACGTATAATCAGCCTTTATTTGCTGATTTGCCCTTCGGTGAGGTCTTCCAGGTCCGGGTTTATGAATCCAGTTCTCTCGACCATGTTTTTAGCTGGGGCGGCTAGATGCATTTCAGAATCTTCTTTCACTTCCTTCCAGAAATAAGCCTGTTAACCTGACTTCAAACAGTATGTAAGATTTGAAAACCACAACTCATTAGTTGCCTCTGAATCATCCATGACCGTTAGGATACTGATACGTTAGGGAGAATATCCTGGGCAGCATGTGTGTTTATGTGGAATTCTCTTTACGGATCTCCCGTAAACGAAATACGGAACTGATGACGACTCACCCGGCGAGCTAACGCAGAGGAGGTAACAAAAAAACACCCGGAACACTGATAGTGATTAAAATCTTCGTTTTTAGAAGAAAATTTTACTGCTCGAATATTTGGAAGCGAGAAATGTGAATTAATTTCTGAAAGTTCTCGGTGTCAAATTTTTCGAGCAATCCATGCTGTGAACGATAATTTTATTCAGATCGCATCGCCATCGCGCTTTGATCGCTATTGATCGTGTCAATCGCAAAACAAATGCTTTCAACACAAAGAAATCATCATCATTGTGGAAATGTTCATGTCAGGGAAGCTCTACCTAATGCTCATCGTGGGAGTGTCTCTCCCCTCGCTTCGTTGCTCCCCAGATGGCGAAGCCTAGTACAACTGAAGTACGATTGAAGTAGCCAAGTCCCCGTTGCTACTTCAATCGTACTTCCGACAAACCGACATGAATGATAATGGAAATTTCTTAATATTCTTGATCAAATCATTTTTCTGACATCTATCTTCGAGTTCGCTGAAAACGTTTATTGAAGCCACAAACAAGCTTGGGAACTTAATAAGAAGGTTCATGTCTGAGCAAATTTAGACACATTTATTTGATCTAGATATTTCGGAAACTTTTTCAAACAGACGTATGTCATTTTGTAAACAAAGAGGGGAAGTAAGAATCAAAAGTAAATTTCTCGAAATTCTCAGCACCCTCACATAAAGAAGCATCACAATCATGTAAAGCAATGTTATTCCTTGTGTTGGTGGCCCTAGTTTGCATGAAAGTGCTAAGGGTTTCGAAAAATTTACGTTTGAATCTTACTTCCCCTCTTTGTTTTTTAAAATGACATACGTCTGTTTGAAAAAGTTTCCGAGATATATATGATATCTATATGATTCTATAGGTTTTGACAGATGGGATCGCTGCACGGTTGAATCGGTCGTTATGAATTCTTGAGCAATAGTGGCGATTGAGTATCATGTCGGTTTGTCAAATTTCTGAGGTCGAGCAGAACCTTATTGCTAGGGTTAAGGCCAAGGTTCGCGCTTTCGGATATAAAGGCGAAATCAATTTAACGTATGATGCCAGAATCTAATGTTAAATGTTTCTTTTGATTCCATGAAAATTTTTCGATAATCGAAAAAAAAATTGGAATTTTACAATTAATTGGATTGTAAATAGTGGATTCCAAACAGTACACTCTTTATTAGACAGTGAACGAGAAATATGCTTTCTGCTTACTAAAGTCCATGTGGTACTTCAAATGGCGTTGGCAGTGTCAGTTTCATATCAAATGTGCTCTAATTTCAGGAGGCTTTTCAGGTCGTTTAGGATAGTTTCTGAATTTGCATCAATCTAATTAAGGACACTATTTACTTTCACTGAAGAACTATTTACTTTCACTGAAAGATTGATTATTATCGCGCTCTTGAAAACAGTGGACGAAAAATCTGTTTAATTAACGAGAATGGTGCAAAAATTCCGCAGCCGTTCTCAAAACTGCGCGTTTTGCTTTTTTCTAATTTACACTCAGCTGTTCGTAGCGTAGCAGAGCGAAGTGTTGTCAGCAACTGTTTGCGCGAGTGTGCTGGACTGCTAAAAGTTTTGATTAACGAAGTAAAAAATGCCACGTCTAAATAAAAGAACAAAAGCGGCAGTTTTGCGTGAACGGTCTAAAAAAGTGATAAAAACTGCTGTTGATCCCTTAACTTGGACATTCGAAAATCCCTGGAATAGTGGTTTTAGCTCACCGTCAACTGTTGGCGAATTTCAAAGAAAAATAAGTTCCGGAGAAGAATCTGTCGGCAAATCTTCCGGCATTGCACATAACGTTACCAAATCTAGCCCAATGCTGGTTTTGAGAATCCCGGTCATACTTCCGAATCCGATGGTGGGTTTAGTTTTTTATTTGCTTTGCATTTGTTAGTTTGCATATTTACTTTCTTGTTTGGAAAGTAAAGAAAAAACAGCTTTCATTCACTTCCTTTTCCTTGAAAGCTGGAGCGAGGGGTAGCGGAGTTTGGGTTGACTTTTGAAAATTTTCCAGTATTTGAAATTAAAAAAAGGCCACGTGGATGGCCACGTTTTCGGAAAAGCATGAAAATAATGGTTCTCATTTTTTCATTTATTTCATTTTTATTCTCTGATAAGAAATGTCCAAACAGAGTTCTATTTTTTCACATTTAATTTTAAATTAAAATCAAGTAATCGAGTGTCCCCAGACTGAGCTTTTAACCCGGTATCAAATTAATCAAAATTCTTTAACCACCGGATTAATAAAATGGTTCCCATTGACTCTAAGTATTCACAGCATTCAGCATCGAGATTTTGACTCATTTCGATCATGTTTAAATAGTTATTAGCTAATTCCACTATAATAATACCTTGTATAAAGACGAATCGTTTTAAGAAATCGTATATAAATTATCTGTTCTCAATTTAACAAAACGCGGGGGAGCAAGTCTTCACTGGAATAAAGTCTACCCAGTTACCCAGTTAAACTATTGAAGGTATTAACTATTAAATTATATTTTTCTTCTACGAGTAAGGAATTACAGAAGAGCTCCAATTTGCATGCCAAAAAAAATAAGTGGCGAGGAAATTTAAATTCATCAGGCATTTTTTCACAGTTTTGTTTAAAACCTTAAGAATTCTAGAAATATCAATGCTCAATATATTTAAGATATTTTACACACCAAATTCTAAAATATGTATGCTTCTTACAAAACCTTTAATGAACTGTGCATGCAAATTTTCGGAGGTGAATGTACTGCAGTTTGAATTGTTCAAATGTCTATCAGCTTAATTTTGTTACTTATGCTAAGAAATCTAGCTTTTGAACAAAACGTTTGTACATTTAAATGCTGAAAAATTATGAATCCTCAATGAAAAATTGAATTACAATTATAATAGTGACAATCTCACTTTGTGTGAATTTGTGGTTCTTTTAAATAAGGGATCATTATTATAAGTAAACAACTTTCAAGTTGATTTCTGTGAAAAAAATAACAAAAATCTGGCAATCGAATGATATTGTCGTTGGTTGTCAGAGTTCAGTATGATGTGAAAATGTCCCTGGAATCAGTTTTCAAACTGCAAAAATCCCATTTATTATTGCAGATGCGCAATTTACAATATTTTAAGTACATTTTATGTATCAGCCATTTAATCAACGACTCATCCGTTAGTTTATGATTCAAATTAGAACGGAGCATTAACGTTTGAGATTCAACAATATTTGTATTCAACAAGATGTATGGCTCAATATTTAGCTTGCTAATTATGCCCCTAACTCCCCCGACCTTTGGAAAGTATTCTTATTTTGAGGTTTCATGCATTTTTAAGAATTTGAAAATTTAGGGGAATAATTATATGGATGTACTATCCAAAAAGAAAAATTAAAATTACTGGCAACCACGACTGTTTTCTTCATGATGCACCAATACTACCACATACGAGCTAAAAAGTGTTTGCACTAATACATGCATGTTGAAGACTGAGGATTCGAGGGAGTTTTACCTTAACAGTAACTGATTGAACCATGCAAATCACAACATAAATTTGTATGTTTTATGGAAAGTATCAAAAAACAAGTATGTTACACTCTATAATGATTAACAGAAAACAATTTGCAAGTACGTTAAAGAGGGGGTGACCGTAGTGGTTAACATCCATACCTCTCACGCCAAATTCACGAGTTCGAATCTCACCCCTAGATAAGTTACGAAAATACCCAAAAGGTGAGTGACTACGACGGGAGATGAACCAGCAAAGGGCTGAAAATCTCGATAATAAAGGAACAAAAAAAAAAAAAGTACGTTCAAGAGACCATCCTGGTAGAAAAGTGTCAGAAAGTAAATCAAGCAAATTAACAGAAAATCGATGACCTTGTGAATGCTCAGCGGAGGCAAACACTCGAACCTTGTTTTATAACCCAACCGGTTTAAAAATCTAATTCGTCAAACCCAACAACTGTTTGGCTCCGCAATAAAAGTAGAATGCTTCCATGCGCTTGAATTTCGCAGACTATGTTTCATGCAAATACTTCCCTCCACAACGACCTTCGTTTACGACCTTCCCCAAGCAAAATTTTCCATTTCTCGACCCCTTTCTGTCGTAAACGGAGATCATTTTCAGATCGTAAACGAAAGAGAGAAAAAAAGTTCGGACCATCTCTCCAAGTTTGTGACATCAACGAAAACCACCGGAAGCCGTAAAAATCCCTTTCGCTTGATAAATTCCCCACGCTTCAAGCTCGAAATACGACCCCAGCAGTGCAAGGGAATGATAACTACCGAGCAATTGGGCTGAAATTTAAGTTGTTTCTTCCTGCCATTTGTCGGGGTCCATTGCATTCAATTCGCTTCCTTTTGAGCACGTCATAATGGCTCCTGTTTATGGGACCAAGTTTTCCATTTCCCCCCGCGGCCCAGGAATGCAAGACGTTGGATTCCAGCGGGAAAACCAAGCATTTCTTAGTGAAACAATTCCAACGAGGAAATCTGCGGATATCAACCACAGCGTTGAGCAATTTGAGAATTCAAACTTATCATCCCATCTTTGTTGCAATGATATTCCAAAATGTATTCGCTTCGATGCCGCTGAATGGGAACTTTCAACGACGATCGATAAAACCAACGGGGCATATCTTCACTGCTGATTGTCTTGTCGTTGAGGAAAATTTAAATTGACACTCTGTGGAAGAACAACAACATTGTTGTTCAAGTTGTAATCAAGGTTTGAAATACGTAGTGGATTACTGCAACTCATGTGATTGGATTTCATTAAACAATTTCCACTTCGTTAACGCGTCATAATTGCCCCGTTTCAACAAGTGAAGCCGCTGTGTGCACGCCATGGGTACGTATCATTTTCCGCTGCACCGAACATGGATATTATGCTGCTCATCACCATCACCATCTAGAATCTTCCGCATGGTGAAAACTAATTATGCAAACATTTTCTAATGTTGCACCAAGATGAGACGGCGATGGAATGCAATTTCGCCCTACCTACAACTTGTAAACTGCCTAAAATGGCTGCTCGTAGCTGGTGAACTGGTTGAAAGAAAATGTGATCTTCTGCCAGGAATCTGCCAATTTGAAATGAGACATTCCGTCCCTGAGGGCTGTCTAGGTAAATGCTTTGAAAGATGTCTGCCATATTTTCGCGTCCTGGCATATTAATGTTGAAATTTTTCTTCCTCAAAACAAATACAGATTGCCTTTTTTCCCACGAATGGATTTCCTCTGATGTAATGGTTATTTTTTTCGCTTATTAGACTGGCCCATAAAATAACTCATTGTGAATCCGGGATATGTTTGTACCGTTGCAACGAGACAATAATATGTTAGTCATTGGATTTCACAAACCGACAGCTGAATAACTAAATTCCCGTCGCTCTTATAATAACCATGCTTTGTTGATTGAACTGAGCTCATCGATTTAATTGGATCACCTTCAAATTGTAAGTGTCGTCTTCAAATATTATTCAAGTTCTTATTTACATGTCTAGAAGCGTCAATAGAGTACATGAAGTATTCAATTCGAATAGGTAAGAGGTGAAAATGCAACAATAGTAATTACGAAGTTTCATTAAATTAAATAAGGCATCAAACTTTTACAAAACGTTAGCATTTTTCATATTTTAAAGTGCATAATGTCTGTAGTATTTACGAAACCGCTTTGTGTATTGAAGAAACTCCTTTCAGGCCAAAATTTTCCAAACGTTATTATACAATCAGTATGGTGTATAAGGACTGATCTGATGCTCAAAAACATAGAAATGATTGAAAAAACTGTCTGTCCTAACTGTCCAGAAGATCAGAACTTAATATCTATGGTTGTAACAATAGCTTTATGCGCTATACAAAGTTATGACATATATTCAAACATTTTCAATGAAGGTCCGGGAAGAACAACAACCACTACGAGATAATGTTGGGATATACTATGTCATTCGAACTGTCCTGGTTGTTCTCCAAGATTTCAAGATCTTCAGTTTTAATTGTAGCTTGGGACTAGCATACATCCTCAATGTGTAAAAACTGGTGATCTCAAACTAAGGCAATACCGGCACCGGCCTCGCCCAAATGCAGGTCAAGTAGGGAATTGGTATGAATATGTTGGCGTGATACTCGCTTTATTGGAAGCCAAGATCACCTCTGCACTTTCACGAGAAATCACTGGGATGTTAGATAAAATGGTTTTGGTAAACGGTGCGCTGAATTCAACTGACGTCGGCAGCGAATAAGATATTTAACTATGTTTCCGATTTATTCTCTGTACAGAGATGCACGTTGAAGCTTTTCAAATTTTGGCACCAATTTAAACCAACAGTAAGGATGCTGTTTGTGCCACTCACAAGTGTGGGTGGTTTATTTCAGTAGAATACAAAAATATGATAAAACACCTAGTTTGTGAACTGATTTAAAACAACAGTAGGGATGCTGTTGGGGCTACTCACTAGTTTGGGTGGTAGATTTCAATGGAATACAAGAATACGTTTAAAACACCGAGTTTGAGGACCGATTTAAACCAACAGTACGGAGCTGTAGGGGCCACTCACAAGTGTGAATGGTTGTTTTCAGCAGAATACAAAAGTATGTTGAAACACCGAGTTTGAGGACCGATTCAAACCAATAGCAGGGATGCAGTTGGGGCCACTCACAAGTGGTTAATAGAAAAATACCTTAAGCCACACAGCAGTAACACATCTACACTACCTGGAAACTCAATAAATCCAAAATGATAAAAAAGACTGGAAATTCGACTTTCTCGACTACAGTTTTGATTACAGTTTTCCATAAATGATTCCCTACATCTGTAAAATAG
The DNA here is from genome assembly GCA_034211315.2 of Aedes japonicus. Lineage (NCBI taxonomy): Eukaryota > Metazoa > Arthropoda > Insecta > Diptera > Culicidae > Aedes > Aedes japonicus. The sequence goes on from JASCZW010005864.1 coordinate 86,579, forward strand.
AAAATATAGGGCCACAAACAATGTAATTTTTTTAATTAATTCCCTGGATGAAGAAAAAAAACATCTTTTTCTTTATAATTTGTCTTGACTGATTTGTCTTGACTAAGAAGAGGTTCAAACTTCAATCTAAACATGCTCCTCACCCGAGAAACACACATTTTGTGTTTTCGTTGCCTGAATAATTCTCATTTTTGGTTGGAATTTTTGTTTCACTTAAAAGAGAACCCCCCTCCAGAGAGGGGGGGGTGTCTCGAACCAACACAGAAACATTTCTTTCCTCCCAAAACCCTAATATGCCGAATTTTGTTCCATTTGCTTAAAAAGGATCTAGAATAATGCAGAAACTGCTGTTTCACTTGTATGAGTACCTCCCCTTCTAAAAAGAGGAGGGGTCTCAAACCACCATTGAACTATGTCTTGCCTTCAAAAACTTCTACATGCAAAATTTGGATTAGTTTGTTTGATTCGTTCTTGAGTTATGCAGAAATTTATGGTTCAATTGTATGAAAGTCCCCCCCCCCCCCCCTCTCACCGAAAGAAGAGGGGTCCAGAACCAATAAAAAAAACATGTTTTGCCTCCAGAAAAGCCCACATGCCAAATTTGGTTCCATTTGCATGATGAGTTCGCGAGTTATAGAAATTTGTGTTTCATTTGCTTGAGAGCCCCTCCCTTCCAAAGGGGAGCAGTCTCGAACCGCCACATAAACACATCTTGCCTCCAAAACCCCAACATGCCAAATTTGATTCCATTTGCTTGATTAAATCTCGATTAAAAATTTCTGTTTCATTTGCATGAGAGCCCCCCTCCCACCCACCATTACTGAAAAAAGAGGGGTCTAGAACCAAAAAAAAAACATTGCTTGATTAGTTCTCGAGTTATGAAGAAATTTGTGTTTCATTTGCATGAAAGCTTCCTCTTTCGAGTGAGGGGAGGGGTTTTAAGCCACGGCAGAAATATGTTTTGTTTTCAAAAACCTCTCATGTCAAAGTTGGTTCTATTTGCTTGATTAGTTCTCGAGTTATGAAGAAACTTCTTTTTCATTTGTATGAGAGCCTCCCCTTCCAGAAAGAGAAGAGGTCTCAAACCATCATTGAAAAAAAATCCTGCCTGCAAAAACCCCCACATGCCAAATTTATTCCTTTTACTTTATTAGTTCTCGAGTAAAGCAAAACTTTTGTTTCATTTGTATGCGAGCTCCACCACCCCCCTCCCCAAGAGGCCTAGAACCAACAAGGAAACATTTCTTGCCTCCAGAAGACTCCACATGCCAAATTTGGTTCTATTTGCTTAACAAGTTCTCGAGTTATACAGAAATTTGTGTTTCAATTCATATGAGAACCCCTCTCCACTTCAGACGGGAGGGGCTTAGAACCACCACAGAAACATATCTTGTCTCTCAAAACCCCAACATGCCAAATTTGGTACCAATTGCTTGATTAGTTCTGAGTTATGATTTTATTATGAAATTGCTGTTATATTTGTATGAGAGCCGGAAAGGGGGGCCCTACCGAGAAGAGAGAAGAGTCTCGAGCTACCATCCAACCATTTCTTGCCTTTAAAAACCTCAACATGCCAAATTTGATTTCCTTAGCTCCATTGGTACTCGAGTTATGCAGAAATTTGTGTTTCATTTGTTTGGGAGCCCACCCTCTTCTTTCAGAGAAGGAAGGGGCCTCTTTCTATCATAAGAACCTTTCATGGCCCCAAAAACTCCCCCGTACCAAATTTCACGCCAATCAGTTTACTTGTTTTCGAGTCTATAAGGCTCAGGCAGACAGACAGAAATTCATGTTTATTTATATATATATACAGGGTAGGCCCAAATAATTGACGCATGAAACAAAGACTGTATCTGCCACGAAAAGACAAATAATTTAAATGTTTCTTGTTTATGTGTACAAATGCGTTCAATCTTTGCTGCAATACGAAATTTTTCTCATTCGAAAACACAATCATGGAATCACCAAGCCGAAAAATCAATTCGCGACAACAAATGACTCAGTTCTTCTTGTTGGCTTCCGAAAGCCCATGAATTTTTCATTTCTTGTACGGTACCAATCTCAAATCCTCGTTGAGAACTGACATGATAGTTTTCCTGGAGCCGTCCATACCCTGAGCCAATTTATATGAAGAACGACAAGGATTTCGACGAATTAGCTCACGTACCGCCTTTACAAGCCCTTTGGTACACTGCGAGAACGGCCTGGTTTTTTCTTCGGATCGATGGTTCCCGTCGTCCTCCATCTTTTCAACGTCCGGTCGATTAATGTGCGGCATATTCCTTCTTTCCGGATGTCAGCCAGTAGCTTGTTGGGACGCTTTCCCGCCAAATGCAACTACAAAATCCTTTGTCTTTTGAAATCCGTATTTTTCTCAGGCACTTCCTGTCGACGGAACACTAGTTTGTTTACATATTAATCAGTCCTTCGTTAATATGCAACCAGATGGCTCTTCCGATGGCTTGAAGAATTCCACACTCAAACAAAATACTGCGTCACTTATTTGGACCTATCCTGTAGATAAACCTCCTGTTAGTCCTAACTTCTGAACTCAAGGGCTGTTTCGGTGACCAAGAACATCCCAAGATATCTCATGATATTTGTTGACCTTCCAGAAGACTCACTCAATTTGGTCAAACACATATTATTACTTTGTGTAGTCCAAAACACTACAGTCACAGCTGTAGATTTTAAGTTTCAAACTACTAAATAGTTTGGATAACCTAGAATATCCGAAGATGTCTGACGTTCTTTCAAGATATTCAGTGAATATGTTTCAATACACATCGTAGATTTGCATACCCCAGAAAGCTTTTGTTACAGCTGTTGGCCTCATGTTCTGATTTAAAGGATAATTTGGAGGACCTAGAACATGTCATATTACTTTATAATGTTTGTTCACCTTTAAGAAAATAAATTGTCTATAATTGAATATATATTGTAACTTCGTATCGCCTGAAAATTTATGTTACAACTGTTAATCTTAAGTTCTGAACGCCAGGACAGTTTGAATAACTTAGCGGATCAGAAAGTTATAAAATATTGACCGTTGATTTTCGAAAAGATTCATTGAATATGATTGAATACATAGAGTCACCTTATATAGTCCTAAATGCCACTGATAGAACTGTAGATCTTATGTTTTGAGCTTAAAGACGACCTTTTAATTGTTCCTTTGTATGCTCCAAAAACCTACTGTTACGATTGTAGATCTTATGTTCTGAACTCAAGGACAGTTTGGGTGACCCCGGTCATCTCAGTTTATATCGTAATGTTTATTTACGTTTGAAAATATTCACTGAATATGGTTGAATAAGTGGTCGTACTTTGCATAGCCCGAAAAGCTTTCGTTACTACTGTAGATCTTAAGTTCTGAACTCAAAAACAGTTTTGATGACCTAGAACATCATAAAATTATCAAATAGTTACTACACTTTGATTGTTGTTTTTTGTATTCTCCGAGTGCACGGAGTAACGATCTATGATGAAATTTGTCAAAAGCAGATAATTTCCCATCAACATGCGAGGCTCTAGGAGTGTACAGTTATTTATTGCTAGAACGAGGAAATGATAGAAAGTATTGATAGTTCCGTTAGGCAGGCTGTGAAATTGAAAAATTCAAGTTGAAAACGAGGGGAAGGGCATTTGCCTACCCTGCATCTGGGGTAGCTTGGTAAAAGAATGTGTTTTCGACCCGTTCAAATGCCCTTCCACTCGTTTTCACCGTTCATCTTTCAATTCCACAGCCTGCCGTACTCTAACGGAACTATCAATACTTTCTCTTCATTTGCTCGTTCCAGCAATAAATTACTGTACACTTCTAGAGCTTCGCATTTTGAAGGGATTTTATCTGCTTCTGACCAATTTCATCAAATAATGACTGTTGACCTTCCAAAAGGTTCATTCAATATGTTTAAATACATATCATAATCTTATATAGCTCTAATAGCTACTGTTACAACTGTAGATCTTATGTTTAGAACTCAAGGACAGTCTGGATAACCTAAAATATCACAAAATTGTCACATTTTGTTTGTTGACCTTCCACACTTTTCAACGAGTATTGTTTAATACATATTGTAACCTTGCATACTCCGAAAACCTACTGTTATAACTGTAAATCTTATGTTCTTAACTCAAGAAGAGTTTGGATGATCTAGATCTGCCCAGTTTATCTGAATGGTTAAATATAAATATGGTTTCAAACGTAGCGTAACTTTGTATAGCCCACCAAGCTCTAGTGACTACTGTAGATCTTAAGTTCTGAACTCAAAGACAGTTTTGATGACCTAGAACATCATAATATTATCATATAATGACATTTGACCTTCCAAGAGCTTCATTCAATATGTTTGAATACATATCGTAACTTTATAAAGTTTATATAGACCTAAACGTTACCGAACTCAAATACATTTTGGAGAACATCCCAGAAAGATGTAAAAATGTCTAACATTTACCAACGAAAATTTACTAACACATATACATTATGTAAAGCGTATGTGTTCGACAAAAAAAACACCTTTAAGTGATCGACAGGTTACCCGGTTATCCAACAAATTCAAATGATTATAACTCTAGGAATTATTGACTGATTATAATTCTTTTGGCACTGTTATTCAAAAACTCATTCGCTTCAGGGACATTATCAGCAAAGACCATTTGAATTCATCTAGTTCTCGTGAATCCAGTCTTCCAGGGCTGTGGTCCGGTACGGAGACACATTTTGGAAACATCTTTTGAATTTCCAGGAATGGTTGCCAAAATCTTTGGAATAATTCCTAGAAACTATTCTTATGCCATTGTGCGCCATATACCGACTTGTTTCTGCAACCATCATTCTGTAACAGGTTTTTGTGGGGCCTACAGTGGCCACGAACATATTTAGAAGGAAACCCTGGCAATATGGGTATCGGATCTAAATTCATGAAATTTCGCTATTCAACGTAGAGAAATTTCCTACAGGAGAAATATCATGATTTTTTAAACACATTTTGCCAAGGTTTTCCACTGACATTGTTTAGGACCACTTGAAGTCCCATGCAAATCTGTTCCGGAAAGATAGGTCCGAAGACGAATGTACAACGTAGGTACCCTGTAGATTGCAATAGATCTCAACCATTCATCATTAATTATTAGTAACTCAGATCACATCCAAACAAATATTCTGGATGCCCTGTTGATGAGTTTCAATCATACGTCATATCACTCAAGTCAACTGCTCGAGCGTGAATCAGCCCAAGAATGGCAATTTTAATGAGAACGTTGCGCATCACATAGACTGAGACGTTACTCAAAATTTTAACTAAATCGGTCAATATTTTCCATTTCTTAGGCCTGGTTTAGTTTTCCATGCATCAAAAATACCATAGTTTTTAGGATTTTGCCACTTTATGGGGTACAAAGCGTCCAAATACCGTCAATACTCGTATGAAAAATTGAATACCCAACAGCTTTGTCACAAACCACAAGATGGTCTAAGTTAACCCTTACTTACCTTACCAATCAGGCCATGGTCGGGATGGTCTCTGTTGCACACAGAAGTTGTCTCCATTCTATTCGGTCCATAGCTGCACCTTGCCAGTCTTGCAGTGTGCTAGGGGTCCGCAGGACGCCTTCTACTTGATCTACTTCAGGTTGCGTTCCACTTGATTTTGAGAATCATTTTAATTGAGTTGTCGTCCGACATTCTCACAATATGCCCAGCCTACCGTAGCCCACCGATTTTAGCGGTGTGTACGGTGGAAGGTGTTCTTAGCCACTTATACAATTTGTGGTTAGTTCGTCTCTTCCAAGTTCCGTAATGATCTTCACTCCACCGTAGATCGTATGCAAAACCTTCCGTTCTTAGACACCAAGGGCACGTTGATCTTTCACAAGTAATGTGCAATGTAGCCGGAGATAACTACCGGTCTAGTTAAAGTCTTGTTCGATCTCTGCGTCCTTCGGAGTCTAAAGTAGGCACGATTGCCAGTCATAATGCGCCTTTGTATTTCTCAGCCGGTGTTGTTATCGGCGGTCTCCAATGATACATGAATTCATCTACTGCTTCATTTTCATCACCGTCGAACTGAACTAGTGGTGGGAGGCTAACATTGTCTTCTTATGGGTCTCTTCCCCTCATGTATTTTACTTGAGCTAGATCCGGCCAGAAATTGTATTGCCCTCGTGTTGCTTCAACAAAAACAGACACTTCTGTAGACATTCCTTGAGGCAGATCTCCCCGTTCACCGTCCCGGTATTCACGAACGGCGCACTCCGTTTGCCACATGAGCGAACATGTATTTCTTGGCAAACTTTGAAAGTTTGTGCTTCCTTACTTCCTCCGGAACAACAAACTTGTGCTGGGCGGTGAAGAACAGTAACCCCAGAAGCGGCCGGAAGTCCGCCTTGACTTAAGTCTCATCATCCATGATGAAACAATTAGGCTTTGCCAGCATCTGGGTGTACAGAATTCGGGCCGTCGCTTACCAACCGTATTTTGCCGTTCGTTACGATTTGGAGCCTAACTTTGTGGCCCAATCCCTGACCGCAGCATTGAGATTCCGCTCAAACGCTTTCACGACACACTTATGATCCTGATCACTAATAGAATATGCATGCTGACCGCACTTCTCCTTCCGTTCGATGTTCAGAGTTTCACAGTAACGAATAATAACACGACTCATCGTTGTCTGCACGATTCCGAGTTGTTTTCCGATGGCCCAATGAGAGAGTTGAGGATTTCAGGTACTTGCGCAAAATCAATTCGCGACGTTGCTTTTCGGGTGACGCTTCTTTTACAGTTTTTGAAAAACTGACAGCGAAGATTACAACAACAAAAAACACTCTAAACTACTTCCACCCAAATGTTCAAGAGAAAATACCCAATGGGTAATTTTCTACAGCGTTATTTCCGCGATGCAATTTAATGTAGGATACCCTTTACTATGAATGTTTCGCTGTTTAGTTTAGAATTCTGTAACATCATAATGCAATCATCATTTTCATTGAAAATTATCTGAAAAATTACAATCTAGGTATAGCTCAAATGCGTCTTGAAAAAACATTGAAAAACTCGTCCCAAATAAATGTCAACCAGCCTACTGTGCGATGTTTCACTTGATTTAATTTTGTCGCACACCGAAATAATAAGCTGGATTCCTGGTCGTTCTTCGTAGCACGAGGCACCCCAGTCAGTGCTCGAGGAACGAAGGCCAAGATTTATAGCACAGATGGTGGCGAAGACGCTGCGATTAAACCATGTAGAACCCAAGGGAGGCAAGAGCAAAAAAAATAAATATTGTTCCGTCCTTCATAAAATCCTGGTCGAATGCTGGGCCTAGGAGAGGTTGAGATGAAACCATTTAACATTTTAAGCATTTGTCATCAGTGTAAGCTGGAAGAGTCGAAGGTTATCGCCGCACAGAAGGATAATTGGTTCGACATTAATCTTCAAAATTAATCCTGAGGGACTTTTTTAGGGTTCATTTTGACATTGGGTGTACTTTGCTACAAATAGATACAAAAGCAATTGATGCTAATGAAATAAAAGGCCGTAGAATAACATATTTGAAACAAAAAACAAATTTCATTTCCCCAATCAGGATCCATCTCAGAGCAGAAAAAGGAAAAGGGAATGCTCGACTCACATTGATTCAGTTGAATTCACGCATTGCTAGCAAAATAATTCACAACAATTGTCAACTGCCAACCAACTCACCAACTGTGTTTGACCAAAAACATTCGATACCCGACAAGTTATTCAGAACGACGTAACCGGTTTTGTAAACAGAGAGGGGGAGAAAGATACAAATCTCGAGTAATTCATGATTAGGGCCTAGAAGCCATTTGTAAACAATGACTTTAAACGTTGATATCTCACAAATCACGAGAATCCCACTCTATCCAGCTACTCCATATGGTAGAACTAACATTGTTCTACCAAATGCTGCATTCATTTTACGAGAGGGATTTACGATTCAAGAGAAATCGACATTTAAAGGCATTGTTTACAAATGGCTTTTAGGCTCTTAACATAAATTACTCGAGAAATGTAAATTTCTCGAAACTCTAAACACCCCCACGGAAACTACACAGATAAAAAGAAACACTGAATTTTCTGCGTTATCTAATGCACACAGGCCATTCACAAGCCTATATCAATAGCAGTCATTGACAGTAGACAGGATGTCCTGGGCTCAAATTGATTTGGGCCCGCTGTCATCTGTCAAATAGAAGTCTAATTATTTGTTTTGGTTGTTTGTTTTGATGTGAAACATCACAGAAAGCGATCTTTCTGCTTTGTATTACGTACACAACGAAACCAAGCAACAACAGACAAAACGTAGACGAGCATCAACTGACACAACTTACAATGTTGACATTATTTTGACAGTTGAGCTTGCTGAGATGTTGTCTACGTGAAAAAGTGGTCCTTGCCATAGGCCTGAATGCACATAAAGGGAATGCTAGATTTGGCAGAACAAAATAGGATATTTCATGTAAATTTAAGCCAGATAACGCCTGAATCGAGCCTGTTGTATGAAAGATTGCAAACAATATCGTTGTTTACGCTCCATTGGCTTGGAATTACACGAGGGGAAATTTTACGCGCTTGTTAAAATTAATTATTTTTTTCTGTGTATCATAACTATCCTGTTAGGAAAATGTTATTCCTTGTGTTGGTGGTCCTAAATAGTTGGCGGGAAAGAGCTCAGGGTTTCAAGAATTTACCGTTTGGATTTTTGTTTACCAAATCAGATACATCGTTTTGAATTAGTTGTCGGAAAATGTTGGAGTGTGTGTATGCCAGCTCCATGTACTGAAGCACCATACTGCAAAAAATGAGCGTTGTAGGTTAACGTTTACCCCGTGGTTGGAATAGGGTCTTGAGGTGCTTAAGCCGTTCCCTACCCTATACATAAAAATGAATTTCTGTCTGTCTGAACCTTAGAATCGAAAACTACTGAACCGATCGGCGTGAAATTTTGTATGCACGAGTTTTTGGGGCCGGGAATGGGATCTCATGATAGCTAAAGACCCCTCCCATCTCTGGAAGAGGGGGCTTCCATACAAATGAAGAAACAAATTTCTGCACTACTTGAGAACTACTCAAGCAAAGGAAACAAATTTTAGCAAGTGGGAGTTTTTGAAGGCAAGTAATGTTTTTAAAGTAGTTTGAGACCCCTCCTCTCCCTAGAAGGGGAGGCTCTCATACAAATGAAACTGAAGTTGCTGCTTAACTCAAGAACTTATCAAGCAAATGGAACCAAATTTGGCATGTGAGGTTTTTTGGAAGCGAAAATTGTTTCTATGGTTGTTTGAGACCCCTCCCCTCACCTAGAAGGGGGGCTCTCATACTAATTAAACTGAAATTTCTGCATGACTCTAGAACAAAGAGAGCAAATTTGGCATAAGGGGATTTTGTAGGCAAGAAATGTGGTTCGAGGCCTCTCCTCTTTCTGGTAGGGGGGGAGAGGGATTTCATTCAAATGAAACACAAATTTTAACCAAGCATGAGGATTCTTCCTATTGTTATGAAAATTTGCATGCAGGGGTTTTTGGGACGGAAAAAGGTTCTCACGATGTTTTGAGACCTCTCCCCCGTCTGAAAGAGGGGAGGACTCCCATACAAAAGATACACAAATTTCTGTATAACTCGAGAAGTAATCGTGAAATAGAACCAAATTTGGCATGTGGGGGTTTTTGCAGAAAAGAAATGTTTCTATTGTAGTCTGAGACCCCTCCCACATCAGGAAATGATGCCTCTTATACAAATGAAACAGATTTTGTTCGCATAACTCGAGAACTAATCAAACAAATTTAACCAAATTTGGCGTGTGGGGAATTTTGAAGCCAAAAAATGTTACCACGGTGGTTAGCAACCCTTCCCCTCTCAGGGGGGCTCTCATACAAACGAAAAACAAATTTCACACTTGATATTGTTCTTTCCTTGTATTCTCCCATACGCGGGGTAACGATCTGTGATGATGTTGTTTTTGAGAAGGAAATAATTTCTCATCACCATGAGGCTCTAGGAGTAGGCAGCATTTTTTTTGCTAGAACAAAGTTGTGAAGAGAGAGTATTGATAGTTCCGTTAGCTCACGGCAGACTGTGAAAATTGAATAGAAGTAGTTTGAAATTGAGCGGAGGGCATTTTGAGGTAGTATTCCGAAACAGGAAACACAGACTTTTGCCAAGCATCCCCATGCGGGGTAGGTCAAGGCGTGATCGAATACACCACCTTGACTGGCAAGGCAGAAGTCGTATGCCAAAAATAAACCCAAAAGGAGCGGGAATAGTTTCTCTCCCATGTAGGGGATTTGGGAGTAAAAGTAGACAGTTCGTTAGAACTATTAAAAAAGCTATCGGTAGTATATGAGCACGATCAAGTGCACAGATTTTTGCCAGTCAAGGTGGTATATTCGATCACGCCTTGACCTACCCCGCATGGGGATGCTTGGCAAAAGTCTGTGTTTCCTGTTTCGGAATACTACCTCAAAATGCCCTCCGCTCAATTTCAAACTACTTCTATTCAATTTTCACAGTCTGCCGTGAGCTAACGGAACTATCAATACTTTCTCTTCACAACTTTGTTCTAGCAAAAAAAATGCTGCCTACTCCTAGAGCCTCATGGTGATGAGAAATTATTTCCTTCTCAAAAACAACATCATAACAAATTTCAACCAAACATGAGAATTCTTCCTACTGTTATGAAAATTGGAATGCAGGGGTTTTTGGGGCCGGAAAAGGTTCTTGGGATGGTTCGAGACTCCTTCCCTGTCTAGAAGGGGGAGGCCAATTTGTGCATAAATCGAAAACTAATCAAGCAACTGGAACCAAATTTGGCATGTAGGGGTTTTGGAGGCAGGATTTTTGTACGTGGTCGTTTGAGACTCCTCCCCTCTCACGAGGGGGGGGCTCATACAAATGCAACAGAAATGTTCACCTAACAAGAGCATTATTCGGGCAACTTAAACACAAATTGTGTATTTCGCGGGGAAAGCAGCATGTTCTGATAGAAGTTTGAACCCCTTTTTAGTCAAGAATGAGGGAAACTTAAGTTACTCTCACTGCTACATATGCACAAGTAGTTAATCTAAGGTTATGCAAGATAAAATGACGTTCAAACTGACAGGATACGGCGTAGTTTTAAGATAAATGTTTTGTGAATGAAATGCTTCTACATAGAAATAAAAACCATGGTATAAACTTAAGATCGAAGGGTATAATTAAAAATAAAGGGTGTATTCGATAAAAATGGCACACAGAAAATCTTCTGTAACTTTTGAATCGTATGAGTAAAAAACCTAGAAATTTGAGTAGATCTTATCCATAGTGTATTATTTACATCTGCCAAGTTTCATAGTTATACATTCAGTAGTTCCAGTCATGTCGTCGAAATAAGAAATTGTCCGTGAGAAAATTTTGTGCACTCACAATCAAAATCCAGGGGCGTCCCACCGGTGGATTGCTAAAAGGCTTGGAATTGCAAATACAACTGTGTCTCGTGTAATAAGAACCTTCAAGGAGCGTCTCAGTGTCCAAAGGAAGGAAGGGAGTGGTCGTAAAAGTGGTCCAATGGACAGTAAAATGGCCAGGAAAGTCGTACAACAATTCAAGAACCGTCCAAACATGTCAATTAGAGATGTCGGTAAAAAGTCTAAGGTGTCAGTTAGGTTTGTGCAGAAATCCATGAAGCGTGGTGTGTTACATGTTTGCAAGGCGCAATAAGTCCCAAACCGGAATTAAAAGTAAAACATCACTGCGAAAATTCACGCCCGGAAACTTCACACGAAGTTGCTCACCAAATCATGTTGCGTTGTAACGGATGACGAAACTTACGTCAAGGCCGACTTCCGTCAACTTCCTGGGCAAGAATATTTCGTTGCCAAGTCGAAGTTCGATGTTCCGGAGGATGTTCGAAAGAAGAAACTATCGAAATTTGCAAAGAAGTTTCTAATCTGGCAGGCGATTTGCGGATGTGGTGAAATAAGTGCTCCCTTCATCACTTCCGGAACAATAAACGGTGCGATTTACACGGAAGAGTGCCTTAAGAAGCGTCTCTTACCATTCATTAAGAAGCACAAAGGATCAACTCTGTTTTGGCCTGATCTAGCATCCTGCCACTACGCTCGAAACGTATTGGAGTGGTACCGAGCCAACGGAGTCAATTTTGTGCCAAAGGATATGAACCCACCAAATTCACCGGAACTTCGTCCAATTGAAAAATTCTGAGCAATTATGAAAACGGAACTTTGCAAACATCCCAAAACTATAAAAACAGAGCTAGAATTGAATAAAATTTGGGTAAAAACAACAAAAACACTGGGAAAATCGGTTGTACAAAATTTGATTGGTGAAGTGAAAAGGAAGGTATGGGCATTCGGGATGGGAGACGAAATTGAATAAAACAAATATTTTTAATCAAAACTCATTAGTAGTTCTTCATTCCCTGAAAATTTCAAGAAAATCCGATAATCAGTTTAATTTTGATGAGTATATATGTGTGTGCCATTTTTATCAAATACACCCTTTACATACCTACATTTAATTCTGCAGAAATTACACACATTAGCAAACGAAAATATTTTAACAAAACTCATTCCTAAATAGAACCATAGAAGAACAAAATTTACATTTTTTATCGGTTCAGCTCGGGTAAATTTCATTATTTTTAAGAGTGTAATATACCACAGCTATCAACCTCTCTTGATCCGGTTAACGGGATATTAAATTCGATGTTTCTTGTATGTTGCTATAATTATGTGGACAGCCTATATCGTGGTTTTAAGCTATCATTAGCATTCAATCAACCCCCACGACAACCTGTTCTACATAACCATTAGCAAATGGGACACCGCTAGCATATCCTTGAACGCCACTCGGAATTTTTCGACTTACCGAAGCGGTGCAATTCCGTCTAGAGCTTTGCTTTCGAGCTGCAACGGAAAGTTCTTCTCACACATACACACAAACACCCACGGCGACGACCGCCAATCATAAAGAAAGTCGGCCGCGGTGCATGCAGATGTATGCTCAATTTCGGCCCGAGCCTAATGGAGTACCAAGGCCGAATCGTGCGCTGAACGAATGGAACTGATACATACCTGCATACTACTTTCGGCCGCAGCCAGTAATGGACCAAGTCGAAAATCGAGCAACCGATGAACCACATAATAATGGCTGGGAATGGCGTTGCTGTAATATGCGACCTAGCCCGGTGCAGTCTGCAATTTTAGCTTCTGTGGGCTTACAGTTGTCCAATTTTGCAGCAATAAAGCATAATTTAGCTAACCGAAAAAAAAAATTTACTCGAGGCTGATTGGTGTTGGTTGCGTTGGAATAAATTGCGGTTGGATAGTAATTAAACAGTGGTTGAATATTATAACTGGTGGTGGTGATCACCACTTTGGGTGTTTATAAAACAGGGTCCAGTGTGGGCTGCAATAAAAGCTCGCCGGTCAACCGGGTCAACACAGCAATTACCCAATCGTTGCAACGTGCAATCTGCACCTAATCGGAGTGCCGTAGACCACACAGCTATCAACCCATCTAGGTGGCTCCGACCGAGATGAATTCCCATGCGAGTTGGCGTTGAAGGGTCGATGGCAAAAGAAAACCACAAAACAAGCTCCCATAAATGGGAAAATTGACTTTGCGTTTCGTCCACCGTCGTCGTCAGTCCGACAGTTCCCCCAAAGTGGACCGATGCCGCGTACTTGTAGCAGCGCGGCAGATGGTGGGGGAAATCCATGAATGAATGGCTGAATGGAAGGAGAAGTAGTGGCAAATCAACGAGATCCAATCTCAGATTAATTTGAAGATATGTTACCCTTCATATCTGAGCCACGTTGATCAAATCTCGTTTTTTTTGTTATATTAACCGTAGTCAGTGATGGCTGAAGGGTGACGGAGATAAACATTACAGCTGTTGAGGAAAATCGTGCGTGTTTGTTGTTTGTGAGCTTGAAAAGTTTTCAGATTTGTTAGTTGTAGGCCATTTACGGATTTGAGTTGATGAACAGGTTCTCTTCGGTGGACCCATATGGCATTGCTATGTGACTTCTGTAGTTGGTAAAGATCGAGAAAGATACCACCTGACGAAGGGGTTTTCAGTTATTGAACATATGGCTGGTAATGAGAGACCTTGCTTGGAGAACCGTTTTACCTTGTGGTAAAGCGGTATAGGAGTTTGAGATTCTCTAATGATATTTGCCGCTTGGATACCACATTTGGATCCAAGCCTTACGTTGGGCACTTGTGGATCAAGGTAAATGCGGTCCGATGCGGGTTGAAGAACGACCAACACTTCTGATTTGTTAAAAATCGATGTTACTGTAGAAAATTAAAATGATCCAGTCCGTTGGTTGGCAGAATGGTCAAGTAATTAATTATTTGTTGAAAAGATCTCTCTGTGGGATAGGTTAACTATGATCCATGAAACTGTCATGAAATTATGAGTTCACTCGTTTTAAGCAACGAGCAAAGTTTTGGTATTTTTTGGGCACAAATTGAGAGATCAATAATTCGGAGCATCACGAAAGGTAGTCAGCGCTTGAACGTTACTTACTCATTCATGCTTCATTCAATTGAAAATCTTTCTAAAAATCGGTTGCAGCACACTCAGATTTTTATCACAGAAATCAGTAAAATTTTACCGAACTCTCAGCAGCTGAAAGTTCGGTAATCCGATTTAACAAATTTCGGTAAAATTTTACCGACATCCGTTAAATCGGGTTACCGCACGTTCAGCTGTTCAAAATACGGTAAAATTTTACAGATTTCTGTAAAAAAAATCTAAGTGTTGATGTTCAGAACTTTTGGTACACAAATAAAAGAAAACATTTAATTTTCTGCGTTATCCAATGCCCCTGAAGGAAATGCTAGATTTGGCAGAAAATAATGGGATATTTCATTTAAATTTAAGCCAGATAACGCCTAAATCCACCTTGTTGTGTGAAAGATTGCAAACATTGTTCTATGGTGCATGAAAGATTGCAAACAATTTCTTTTTGTGTGCGCCTCCATTGGCTTGGAATTGAACGGAGGGAAATTTTACGCGCTTGTTAAAATTAATTATGAAGTATGAAGAAAAAGTATGCCTGATTTTGATTACCTACACGCTAAAATTAGTTTACCCAAATATGAGTGAAGAATACCCATTATCGCGAAAAGTACACGTCCCCATTTATGGGTACGTTACTAATTACCCATATTTGAGTATTTTTTCCAATGCAAATTTACTCAAATATGGATAAAGTCAACTTTACCCATAAATGAGTATGTGCACTTTTTCGTGATTATGGGTAAACTGAGCTTAGCGTGTTTGGACCTGTATGAAAACTTAATAAATACAGAAAACGATCGAAGTAATCCGTGCTCCGTGGATTGAAGTGTATGGCAATTTTGCTCTATATTTTTGTCATGAAATATAATAGACAATTTGAATAACTAAATGACGCACTGAATGAAATTCAATCGATAGTGAGCCAATGTTTGCGAAATTATATTTGGTTCAACTTAACCATGAATCCGATAACGCCCTGTTAATGTATCCGCACCAGAGAATAATCGACGGGTTTGTCTGAGCGTTTTGGTTTCATCTTCTCGAGTTTCGGAATCGGATCCTCAAACTCTAAAGGTGTTGCCACACGGCAGTTATTTCTAGTATATTGTGCTATATGCTAGAAAACTATCCAATAGTTCAGTGCAGAGTGATTCCTTTGCGTGTGAGTGTATTATTCTGCTTTGCAATTCCTCATCCGAAATAAGTGAGTGATGATGGTCCCGCCACTTACCCCTACAAAGGTTTGAGTCTAGGGGATTTTGATACCTAGTGAAGTACATAGTATTTTCAAAATGACAAAGTAGAGACACAGATTACGATTCTACCTGTTCCGATAGTCAACCTTTGATGTTGATTCCTGACTTCAACGTACAATCACCGATTATGAAACTTCAGTACTCACGTACTGTCCGAACTCACGGAACTTATAAATCCAAAATATCGGGCCACTATCCTGGGTAAATTGACCAACTCGTTGCTGGAGACGTTATGGTCTGAAGACTGCCTTGTATAACTAATATTCAATTTCTTTGAGGAACTTGCATTATAAATTTGAGCAGGCCTATGAATGAAAATAATTTTTAAAATGTCTCAAAAGCAGCTGATCGTCCTCGCGTCAGACGAACCATACAGCTTGCCCACCATCGGAGCCGAAACAGGCATCTCAAGAGACAAAGATTCTGCATACCACACCATCTCGTATCCTTCAATTTGCTCTAATGGTGACATACGTAAATTTGTATTCAGCATCCACTATAGAAATTCAAATGACGCAGAACAGCTTTTTATTTTTTTTAAATAATCGCTGTCGCTCTCTACAGGGGCTACATACTAACGTTCTTTCCGTCTAACGCTCCTACACAACTGGAATTTCCATTTTTCTTCAAAATCACGTGAAATTGACAGCCACTACTCTTCTAAATAAAATTTTAAATAAAATTGTCATTTCATTTCCTTTTCATTTTTGCTGCTCTAAGAAACGGTACATACGAATAATTTGAAACCTCAAGGCAATTAATTTAACCAATTTCCCTGAACTTCCCTGAAATCTTTTCGAACTTCTCTGAAGAAAATCCAAGCAGTTCTCTGAAGAACTTCCCCGAAATTCTCAGCAAAAATTCATCGAAGTTTTCTGCAAAACTTCACAGAGCATTTCTGAAGAACTTCCACGACGTTCTCTGAAAAATATCTCCAAAGTTCTCTGAAGCATTTCCCGAACTTCTATAAAGAACTACCAAGAATTTCTGTGAAGAATTTCCTCTGAAGAACTTGCCTGAACTTTAATAAAGAACTTTCTTGAATTTCTGTGAAGAACTTCCCAAAAATTCATCTGAAGAACTTCCATGTAGTTCCACTGAAGAACTTCTCTGAAATTCCTCGAAAGAACTTCCCTGAAATTCTCTGAAGAAATTTCCCAAACTTCTCTGAAGCATTAGCTAAAGCTCTCTGAAGAACTTCCCTGATTTTCTTTAAAGAAATTCCCGAACTTCTCTGAAAAGCTTCCCTATAATTCTCTGGAGAACTTCCCTGAACTTCTCTAATGAACCTCCCCGAATTTCTCTAGAGAACTTCCATTAACCTCTCTAAAGAACAGCCCTGAACTTCTCTGAAGAATTTCGCTGAACTAGTGATCCGGATCTTTATAACCCAACTTCTTCAGCAGATTAGCCTCAATTCCTAAGCCTTCAAGATAAGCAATCGACGATTTTGCCCAGATTAACTGGCAACAAAAAAAATCAATCGTATGTACACCAAAATAATATTAAGTTATAGTGCCATCCAGCTTTAATAAGTTTTATTAAAGTTTTATAAAAGCCACTCGAAATCAATTGGGTTTTATTATGGCAGTAGGAGGTGTCAAAAGGATTCAAATTTAGTCAGGTTTATGAAAACCAACACAGCTTCCTTACAATGATTCTAAAACCTTGTCTTCTATAGTTTCTTTACTCCTATGAAAGGTTTAATTTTGACTTTCTGAACTCGTAAAATGCTGTTTTGAAATGCCTAAATATAACGGTAACGGGATGTAAGGGTTCTCCCTTACCTCAGTCGGTAACGGCGTAGCTACAAAGCAACACCATGCCGGAGGTGGCTAGGTTCGATTCCCGATCTGGTCTAGGAATTTTTCGTTAAGGAAAACTTCTCGACTCCCTGGGCATAACGTATGATTGTACTTGCCACACAATCATACTAATGCAAACATGGTAACTGGCATCGAAAGCTCTCAATTAATAACTGTGGAAGTGCATTTAGAACACTAAATTGTGAGCAAGCAATAAGCTAATTGTGAAAGCAATAAGCTTGAAATGCTAAAGAAGAAGAAGAAGGGATGTAATGTTAGCCTAGCTCCTTGATTCGGCCTATGTACCAAATATGTCATAATTTCGGCGATAATCGACAAAAATATGTTCATTAATTGTTATGTTATATATTCTCCGTGCGAGGAGTAACGATTATGATGTAGAAGGAGATGTTCGCTCATCACCATGAGGCACCAAGAGTGAACAACAATGTTTTTGGCTAGAATGAAAGATATGAAGAGAAAGTTTTGATAGTTCCGCTAGTGTGCGGCAGGCTTCGAAATATAGCAGATGTTTTAGGAAAATTGAGCGAAAAGGGCATGTGTACAGTGGTACTCGAACCAACGACATTTTTGCCTACCATCCCACTGCGGGGTAGGTTGAAGCACGGGCTAAGTCCGCCACTTCAACAGGCAAAAATGACCACTGTGGCTTGTATAGTTATTCTAGCGATCTATTGTGTGCACTCTGTTTACCATACCAAGCATCAGTAAACAGAGTGCACACAATATGTCACAAATGTAGCGTTTTCTTCATACTTTTAAGAAAAAATACGGATAAAATTATTCGTCACGGTTTCGAAGGAATTCTCGAATTTTTCCTGTAACACGGCTCATTAGGCGGCGCACACCTTCTTCGTCCATCGTTTTAGCTATCTTATTCCACCAGGTCTTCATCTGATTGATGTCTTTGACAACCTTTCCCTTTGCCTTAAGTCTCCTCATCATGATTGCCCAGTATTTCTCAATAGGGTGGAACGGGGGGCAGTTGGGTGGGTTAAGGTTTTTCGGAACAACCTGGACCCCTTTCTCTGCATACCATTCTTGAACGACTTTGCTGTAATGACAGCTTGCCAAATCTGGCCAAAACATTACGGGATGGTCGTGGGATCGAATGAACGGCAAAATTTGTTTTTGGAGACACTCTTTTTGGTATAGTTCCGACGTCATTGTCTTATTTGTAACGAAAACTTTCGTTTTTTTGCCACAGCTGCAAATGCCCTGCCAAATCATGAATTTTCGTGCGAATTTGTCGGCAAAAACAAATTTAAATTTGACTGGAACATCCCCCCGAGCCGTTGCCAAGTAAAATTTTTGACCTGGGATTTGCCCGAAGTCAGCCTTGACATAGGTTTCATCGTCCATCAGAAGACACCCGTCGAACTTGGTCAGCACCTGGTCGTATAGCTTCCGAGCATGGATTTTGGCCACACTATTCTGTTTTATGGTCCGATTTGGCTGTTTGCTAGCTCAATACGACTTGATTCCTTCCCGGAGTCGAGTTTTCCTCACGGTACTATGGGCAGCACCGAATTTTCTGGCCAAATCACGGTCCGACAGATTGGGATTCCTCTTAATCGTCTTCAAAATCTTACCACGCAGTTTCCGGTCGACAGTTCCACTCCGACGATTGGCTTGAGGCTTCCGAATCGTCGTCAATGTTTCCTTATACCGTTTGATAACGCGCCATACGGTATTTCTGGGAAATTTCAGCTGTTTAGCTAGCCTAGATGCAGACCACAATGGATTTTCCAAATAACTGTGCACAATTTTTTCCCTTCTTTCGGCTTCCATGTTGATTGTTTACAAAGTACAGTCGATTTGCGGAATGTCAAAAATACATACGTGAAGCTGACAAACTTCCCGACACGTGGGCGCCAAGAACTTCCAAATCCGCCCACCAGGAGCGCCACAACATGAGCAAAAGTTTGTTCTAATTCTAAATGAAGCAAGCCTTAAGAGACCAATTTTGGAATTCTTTTAGATAACCTCATTGAATTACATAAATTATGAAATTTATGGTCAACTTATGGAATATATTTGTTTCAATTTTGTTTTTAAACTGACATAATCTTCGAGGCACATTTATTTTCGGCTCTTATCGTGCCAATATTCACCCTAAAATTGAATGCGCATATGATTTGGAGCATTTTTAGCCATAGAAAAAACTCAATTTGTTTTGGATATTTTGCTTTCAAACAAAATTCTCCACAACACTAGAATCTTTTTTTATATATTATTTACTGTTAAATGAATCAGAAGAGCAGAAAATCGAACAAAGCAGAACAATAAAAACCAACCACGATATCACCGTGAAGTTTGACAGCTGTGGCCATTTGGCCCTTTGCTGGTTTTGATGGCAGCCAATAGGTTTCATGAAGGTTCTCAGCAAGGGCCTGGCGGGCAGTCAGTTTCCTAAAGCCAACATCTCTATCATCCAAACTTCAAAAGAATCATTGTTTATAAACAACACTGGCGTTCGTACCCTAGTATCCAATGTCAGACGGGCCTTATTCAAATAAGGCCCGTGATATGTTGCATACTGTCAAACGCTAGTAATTTAGATAGGGTTGCCAGGCCCCTGGTTCTCAGTGACGGCAGGTAGACTCCGGGGGGGGGGCAACGCTGCGTAAATAAACACAAGGCAGGTGGAATTTCGGAATACAATTCGGGGAAATCAACAGAACTCGCGAACTACTATTAAAACATACGAACACTTTATTGAAAGTAAAAAACACGTCGACTTGCTCTCGAGAATCGAGAATGGATACCTATGTTTGTGTTTATGTAGCGAAACTATCAAAGCAGCCGGCGCAAGGTGTAGGCACTGCAGGTGAACAATGCAATATACGGATGAAGAGGCATGGCATTGCACCGTTCCACACTCAAGTGGTCATAACATCTTTCGCTAAATGAATCCTAGAGGGTTTGAGCTGTTTAGTGGAATACTTGTAACTATAAATTAGAAGAAAAATTAGTAATCTCCATTTAATTCCAACTACCTTTGCTTATCTTCGACAGATACGCGTATTTCGTCTACAATGTGCAGACTTCTTCAGTGTCTCGTACTAATAACTCGACAGTCGAGTTATTAGTACGAGACACTGAAGAAGTCTGCACATTGTAGACGAAATACGCGTATCTGTCGAAGATAAGCAAAGGTAGTTGGAATTAAATGGAGATTACTAATTTTTCTTCTAATTTATAGTTATCTATCGCTAGATAATTTTCAAAATTGTTACAGTCTGGTTAAGGTTTTATTAATTTGTTTTCACAACTGTCTATAGGCTGGGCCACTTTGTACACATTTCGGCTTGAAAGATGCATAGAGGAGGTGTTGCTGGACAAAACAGTTTTCAATGCAGTATTATCAACAAAGCCGAGAAACGAGCTATGCGGCTGGAAAAAAAACTAATATTGTTACTTGGGATATCATACTGAGCATAGATTTGAAGCGCCGTGTGGCGACACCTTAACAAAAAAAAGAGCACCGAAATTCTTCTGTAGATTGAAATTCAAACGATTAGCTACTTACTTTGAATTTTCTGCACTCCATGTTATCACTAACGACTGAAAAACTAAACAGAGTTTATTTTGATCTCACACGATATTTATAAACAAACTTGTAAATTATGTTGGCCAAGAAAAACTGCTATTATTTGAAAATTTAAGCTGTGCTTTTCTATAAGATCTGCCTTGATGAAGTATAACAGAATATATCAGAGTGGTTGAATAAACAAATTTTGAAAACATGAAATCTCTAAAAATCAATATCTCCATGACGGAGCAAATCTTTTTTAAAATTAAAAAAAATATTTAAAATTAAAAATTAAAAATTGACAAAAAATTTTGAGAAAAATGCAATTTAGTATTTCAACCACAAAAATAAAAATGTTGGCAACACTGTAAAATAAATGAAAAAATATTTATTTGGGAGCAATTTAATTTCCTTTAAGAAAAGTATCTAACATTGTTTGTAGCTCTTTTATTCATTGAGATATTCAATAAACAAAATATAAGCTTTTCAAAAATCTCAAAAAAATGGGGGCAGCCCATGGGCCGAGGAGCGCGCCGATTGGTCTAAAACTTTGGATTTTTGATTAATAGCTAAGAACAAGTATATCAGCCAATTTTGGTTCAAATCTAAGAGGGTCGACGCATTTCTCCGGTCACTTAAAATGGAATGGCCCATATAACACTTATTACATTTCACCGTTTTGAACGAACTGTCACATTTTACTTGTGATCGATGCTATCATGATCTGCACAGTCGCTGGTGACACTGTACCGGCGAACTTATTCCACTTTGAACGCATTTGTTGTGCATTTGTCACTTCTTTGCCGCATCCTCAAAGTTTTCGCTTGACAATTGCCCAATTTTTTTCGATCGGTCTGAACTCAGGGCAATCCGGAGGATAAATCTGTTTGGCGACGAAATTTACATTTTTTTCTTTATTTTCTTTTTTCGTCGGCCTATTTCCTCACCATCACCGGCGCCAAGGAGACGACTCCACCACCTGGACTCTACCTAACGACTCATGACTCTGAGCCAGAACCAACTGCTTTACTTTCCTTCCGAAGGAAAACGTGACAAGATTTTTTCGCCTCAGAAAAACCACCGACGTCAACTGGGATTGAACCCAGACCCACTGGGATGCCAAGTGGCAGTCACGCTTACCATCGACGCCGGCAGGAATTAACATTGTTTGCAGCATACCATTTTAGTACCTCCTTAGAGTTGTGGTAGCTGGCTAGAGCCGGCCAAAACATAACGTTGGTCTTGTGTTGCCGAATGAAGGGTAAAATCCGATTTTTCAGACACTTTTTAATGTAAATCTTCGACGTCATAGTGTGGGTGTGATAAAAAACCTTGATTTTAAGGCCACAACTGCAGATTCCTTGCCAAAACATTAGTCTCCGAGCAAACTTATCAGCTAGAACAAATGTATACCGCGAAGGGACACCCCCACGATCAGTTGCCAGGTTTGACATATGTTTCGTCATGCATCAAAATACAGCCATCAAATTTCGTCAAAACTCGTTCGTATAGTAATCGTGCTCGCTTTTTGGCCAGAAATTTTTGTTTCAGAGAGCGATTCGGATGTTTACTGGCACAAAAAGACTTATATCCTTCTCTTGAAAGGATCTTACGCACGGTGGAAAAATTGGAATCGTATTTCCAAATCACGTATGGAGACACCTGGGCTACCTTTCACGTACGTCAACACCTTTCACCTCAGCTCATTGTCCCTAGTGTCACTTTTATGATAGATGCACTATCCACTCTCACAGTATCCTTGAAACGTTTGATTACAAGACCCACCGTTGACTTTGGGAATTTTAGCACTTTTGCTATTTTTGAGGCAGACTCCGAAGAATTCGCTAGATGTTTGTGCACAATTAATTTTCTTTTCTCAAGTTCCATAATCTGTAATTTCGAGGTACGTCGATCAATCGAGGAAAACGTATCACCAATTTCTTCGTCAATAAAACATCAACAAATGCCTGTCAAACGGTGTTTATTCCAACTACCAGGGACGCGGTGGTGTATTAAACCGTGCGTCCAGATTTACTTTGAACCGAGCTTTAACGATAGTTAAAGAAAACTCATTAAAATTGGTATATTTTAAAATTTACAATGAGGGTAATTTCGTGAGTTGAAGTGACGTTGATTTGCCCAGAAGAGTCATGTCACTACAGGTGAATTTTCTCTCTTCACTAAGTGAGAACATTGTATGATTGCTGGATGTAACTTACCCGGTCAAATCTATAAGCATTTTCCATAGGTTTGCTTTCAGACACTGTTGCTAAAACCAAAAGTTTAATTAATTAATTTAAAAAAGGTAGGTACATTATGATCCACCTTAGGCTTAGGCGATTAAGCGAAAGCATTGAAACACCTTTGAAAATGTTCTATTACGCATTTTGGAATGTTTTTTTTTTTTTCTCAAAGCCGGGATCGAAAATTTCAACATTTTCTCAAATATAATGCACAACTTAATTGACAGCCCTTTCTCAATACCGCCTCAACCACCGAGAAAGAGAAATAGATCCAGGGAAAGATGTGTGGGCTTTCGCTTCAATGCGGGCTTGCTCGTCACACGCTGCGCATACCTTGAATATTATTTATGGAAATTTGTTGAGCTTCAACTCAGCGCCACATCTCGCCTATCACTCGTCAACTTGCCACATCACGAGAGTAGGCAGCTTCGCCGCTGCTGTCTATAAGTCAGTACATACACGTCTAGCTGCTCGTAGCCTTGATACCGAACCTGACCTCTTTGCCCGATCCACCGTGAGCGGCTACTCCAGTGCTAACCATGCCTCCTCCACGAAGTCTGCCAGTCCATTCATATCGATCAGAGCTGATGAAATTAACGTAATCCGCGCACAAAGACAGACTCCAGTCCTCAGCTTTTTTGGCCGCGCCACACCACACAACTCGGACGAACGGGGTAGTGCCCACGTTCTAGCGGTGCTGTGTTTTATTGAATTGGCTGGACTAGCAGATACATTACTGTTTACAGAGCTTCAGGATAGCAGCTTTTGCTAGAAATTATACTGCCGTTCTACGCACATAACTGTCCCATGTTGCTTTTGGTCAAATTGCAGCTTTTTCAATATATGCTTCATTTTTTAACTATGCCATTGCGGATACAAACAAAAAATTCTCTGCTTGGTTCTGAGTTTGTATAAAAAAAAAAACATCCGAGTTATGGAATTGTCCCATGTGTAGAAATTCTACGGCATAAAAGTCCCACTACGACATTTCTTAAGAGATCTTAGAAAGCATCATTGGTTTACCAGTTTACAACATTCTTTGTAGGA
Source organism: Aedes japonicus (assembly GCA_034211315.2). Lineage (NCBI taxonomy): Eukaryota > Metazoa > Arthropoda > Insecta > Diptera > Culicidae > Aedes > Aedes japonicus. The sequence goes on from JASCZW010005864.1 coordinate 111,038, forward strand.
ACTTCTCGACACTCAGCATTGATGACGGGGCTTATGTGTAAGCTTAAACAATGACCGTTGACATGATAACATTGACATTAAATTGTCTATATAGGCCACCGGTTGCATTTGAGTCGAACTGTGTTTTTAATGATGCTGAACGGTGATAATACAATAATCATGGTAGGAGCGTAAACAATAATGCACATGGCATGTGTATTTCAAAACAGCAAATTCTATCGCCAACGATCCATCAATACATGCTCTGCAGTGCGACTTGTATGCCTAGAATTTTCTGCTGCAAAGGCAAGATTCTACGCATAGTCAGTCCCGCTGGATAATTTACCTCGTATTTTACGTACAAAAATAATCTTCTGCTTGTTTGTAGTACCACAGATAATACATCGAAACTCAGCCACATGTGGAAATGCCACTCATAAGTTTGTGGGTTTTACCACGAATCTTAACAGCCCTACACAATAGTGACGCAAAACTTAAAACGCTTTTTTCTCAACTACAACTTTTGCAACATGGGACAGTTATGCGTAGAACGGCAGTATAGCTCTTGCTGTCAATGATGGTGATGATGATGATGGTGATGGCGATGACCGTGTGTAGGTGAGGGCGAAAATAACATTTTTTACGAAACTCTGCATTAGTAGGAAGACAAGTTTCAGATACGCCCCCGCTCGGAGAACGGGTCGAGATGTTATATGTTGTAGTTAGCTGTATGGGACAACGAACGAACCATGTCGATAATGGAAATATGAATTTGTTATGAAAGTGATGGAATGGCTAAAAGGCGTATAGCAATCACTGACGTTTCAATTAAGCCAGCGTTTTCTGTTGTTGACATGGTAAAATTCGATTTAATTGTTCCACTCTACGGAACAAAATCTGGATAGAATCCGGTTGGACATTTCCGGTAGCGATTTACTATCGAACAACAAGTGAATTAAACTCACATCACATCCTACTTTTCATTCTCCTGGCATATGTAGCTACGTAAGCATTTCGCATTGTGTCACATCACATCATGCTGCTGTGAGGAGAAGTGCTGGTAAAAAAAAGCGTTCGTAATCATTTCCCTGTTTGCCATTCGATCCTAGTGAGCTGTTTGTCTCCTGTCAGCGGAAACTCGAACCGACTACGAAGCGTGGAAATGTATGCCCACTCAGAAAAAAAATCTGAATTTTCATTGTGATGTAAAAATCAGAGCTTGTAAAATTGTCTCTCCTTCCACACGAAGTAGCCACTTGCATGCAACAGTTGTAATGAAGACGAGCTTTTGTATACAATATTTTCTGAAATAAATGGAATGTCCTAGAACTTTACACGATTTATAATGTTAGCTTGAACGTTTTGTGACGCTCAATTTTTGTGTATGATAAAGAACTGAAATTCACGCTACTTTTTCGAGCTGTGCATGATTGCATACACAGAAAAAAATAATTAATTTTAACAAGCGCGTAAAATTTCCCCTCGTGTAATTCCAAGTCAAAGGAGCGTAAACAACGATATTGTTTGCAATCTCTCATACAACAGGCTGGATTCAGGCGTTATCTGGCTTAAATTTACATGAAATATCCCATTATTTTCTGCCAAATCTAGCATTCCCTTTATGAGCATTAGATAACGCAGAAAATTCAGTGTTTCTTTTTATCTGTGTAGTTGTCGTAAGAGACAAAATGAGAAAAATCGACTTATTTTATGCGCCGCATTTTTTGCTGCGTAATCCTTACAGCCAGCACATTTTCTTTTGTCTTAAAACATATGAGAATTATGGGAAAAACGTTTTGGCGTGCCATTTGAACGCAAGAATGACGACCCTCCTTAAAAAGTTCAATCTGATAAAATTAGAATCATACACACAACTAGGTGTTTTTTAAAGTTAATAATAAATCTATATAAATAAAAATGACTTGGGGTTTCGTTTGTCACGATTTAACTCGCGAGCGAAAGGACCGTTTGGCAAAATTTTTGCTTTGTTGTATTTGTCTTGGACACCGGAAGGTTCTTATGATGGTTTGAAACCCCTCCCTTCTCTGGAAAGGGGGGCTCCCATACAAGTGAAGCACACATTTCTGCATAACTCGAGAACTAATCAAGCAAAGGAACTCAAATTTAGCATGCGGAAGTTTTTGGAGGCAAGTAATGTTTCTATGGTAGGCAGATACCCCTCCCTTCTCTAGAAAGGGAGACTCTCGTACAAATGAAACAGAAGTTTCTGCATATCTCAAGAACTAATCAAGCAAATGGAACCAAATTTGGCATGTGGGGTTTTCTGGAAGAGAAAAATGTTTTTATGGTGGTTTGAGACTCATCCGCCATCTGGAAGGGGGCGGGAGGGGAGCTTCCATACAAATGAAACACAAATTTCTGAATAACTCGAGAACTTATTAAGTTAATGGAACCAAATTTGGCATGTGGAGGTTTTTGAAGGCAAGAAATGTTTCTATTGTGGTTTGAAACCCCTCCGCTCACTGAAAGAGGGGTCTCTTATACAAATAAAACACGAATTTCAGCATAACTCGAGAACAAATTAAGCAAATGAAACCAAATTTGGCACGTAGGGGGTTTTGAAGGCAAGAATGTTTCCATGGTGGTTCAAGACCCCTCCTCTTTTTAAAAGGGCGGGGCGTTCAAACAAATGAAACTCAAATTTTTATTATAATCGAAGAGCTCCGTGTGATGGTTCGAGAACTAATCAAGCAAATGGAACCAAATTTGGCATGTGGGGGGTTTTAAAGGCAATCATTGTATGGTGGTTTGAGAAACCACCCCCTCTGGAAGGGAGGGCTCCCATACAAATGAAACACAAATTTCTACAAAAAATGAGAATTATCCAGGATACTTAAACACAAAACGTGTATTTCTCGGGTAAGAAGCATGTTTTGATAAAAGTTTGAACCCCTGCTTATTCAAGAAAAAAATTCATTTCGAAAAAAACCCATAAAAGTGCCAGTTACATTTAATTTTCCTTCATTAAGTTGCAAGCGTAGCAACGCACGCATCGGTTTCAGCTAGTTAATAAATAAATTAGAATTACATAGAGGCAAGCCTCAAGCAATACGATTTACTTTTCTTTTATTCCGTTTTGCTTCAATGTTACAAATACATATATTGTAATTCTAATGACATAAAGCGTTTCACTACACCCTTAGATTTTTTATAAAAATCTGTAAAGTTTTACCGAATTCTCAACAGCTGAACGTTCGGTAATGCGTTTTAACCAGAGGCCTGGCAACCCTATCCTATTTACTAGCGTTTGACAGCATGCAACATATCACGGGCCTTTTTTGAATAAGGACCGCCTGACGTTTGTTTCTGCAGGTACGAACGCCAGTATTGTTTAAAAACAATGAATCTTTTGACGTTTCTATGATAGAGATGTTGGCTGCAGGAAAATCCCTGTCCGTCAGGCCCCTGGTTTTAACGAATGTCAGTGAAATTTTACAGATATATGTAAAAAATTCACCGGATTTCGATAAAAAATTTCCGAAGTCCGTAAAATAGGATTACCGAACGTTCAGCTTTTGAAAATTCGGTAAAACTCTACAGATTTCTGTAATAAAAATCTGAGTGTGTACCTGACAAATGCAAGCGTCTTTAAGAGTATAAGCATGAGTTGAAAAAAAAATGAGAAAGTAAATTCAATCAACCACACCTTTTGGCGAATTGCGTATGTTTCGGTTACGGGAGACATCATTTTACAAAAAATCTTTGTTTACATCCTCCATTTTTTATCGCATATGAATTACGTCTTGCGTTAAATTTATAAATCCTAAGTGTGTATAAAAATGAAAAAAAACAACGAAGAAGGTGGATTGACAGTTACATACATCAAATGAACAAGCGCCTGTAGAATAAACACTCGTCGGCATCAATAAGGTACACTCTCAAAAATAATGAATATTATGAGTGATATAATCTTGGTTACACAGTTACAACAGCTAGTTCCCACTTGGAACTTAAAGGTCACAGTCAAGGGCACCAAAGTGCCTACAATGGTCAAAATATACAACTGCGCATTCAGAACAGAGGTATATGTGTTCCCAGTTAAACAGTGCACTAGATGCTGGCGGTTCGAGCAGACTAAGAACTGCAAAGCAAAACCAAGGCGTAAGACGTGTTCCCATTCTCATGAACAAGGAGATTGCCAGCCTAGAAGTAAATGTGCAAACTGCAACGAAGATCACGCTGCCGACGATCGCGATTGTAGAGAAAGGAAAAGGCGGTCCAACGTGCTTCGGGAAAACGTGCATAAAACTGGAAAATCCTACTACGAAGCGGAAGCCAAATTCCCAAAACTGATGAACAGGTTCGAATTACTGGACGAGGAATCAGAATACCCAGAAATAAACGACAGTAGGCAGACAGGAACTGAAACCAACTTAAGCAGAACATGGACTGGCAATACAAAAATTCCAAGAAACAAACACAATTCACTTGGTCAGCCAAGAATTGGCAATCAGACAGATAATGCCACGGAGCAGGAACCGCAGAACCAGACCGATTCGATCCCAGTCAACGCAACTCTAATCGAAAGCATGCTGCACGACGAGAGCTCATCAAGCAGCAGAGGACGAAAATATGGTTAAAACCACTCATTGACCTGAGAAACCAGAACAGAAATTGACACCGACCAGATCTTGATCCATGTCTTCGAGAAAATCAACAACATAATAGCTGCCGAAATTGACAACAACAACAACAACAACAACAATAATTCCAATGAATCCAGAATAGACAACAGCATCAACAATGAATAATAGAAAACTGAAAATTGTACCACTCAACATCACAAGTATACGACCTAGTGAAAAACGCGAAGAACTAAAAAAATTCATGGCAGACAATAACATTCAAATTGCTTTACTGCAAGAAATTTGACTCAGGAAGGGAGAACCGTTCACTCTACAAGGTTTCGAACTAATATCAACACGAAGGACAGAGGGTCACGGAGGAGTAGGAATTTTTGGAGACAGAACGATAACACTAAAGCAAATTAAGACGCCGTAATTCAAACTTTTAGAAGTAGTAGCAGCAAAAACAATAGAAGGTTTTGACCCACTTTCCCTAGTATCGGTATACGCACCGCCAACAAATAACAAAATAGTAATTGAGGACATTAGATCACTTTTCGAATGGATAGAACAGCTGGATGGGGAGATAATTGTAGGAGGAGACATGAACGCCCATCATCGAAGCTGGAGCCCAAAAACTGATGAATGTACAAGAGGAAAAATAATTAAGCAGTTTATCGACGCATCGAATCTTATCCTCCTTAATGACGGACAGCCAACAACTATACCGAACCCAGGTTGCAGAGAGTCAGCGATAGATTTATCTTTGGCAACAGCTAGCATCACAGGAAAAACTACATGGAACGTCGACGAAAAAGATTTCAACACATTACATCGGCCTTTGGTGATAGAACTAAGCAGTAAAAAAAAATCAAGAAAAAGTGGTAGAAGAACTAAACTCTTTAAGACCTCAATTTATCTATAGTCCGGATGAAATGCAAGAATTATTTGAAGAGATAATTGAAAAAATACTTACATAGTAAAAAACAAAAAACAAAACTATTTAAAAAAAAGTGGTGGACTAGTGATATAAATAAATTGTACGAAGAAAAAAGAAGAGCCCTGCGAAATTACAACCAGTGCAAAACTAGATCGAACTATATAGAATTGCAAAAAAGAAGAGCGGTTTTTAAACGTGATTTTCGTAAACCAAAAAGGAAGTACGTTCTAGAACTTTCAGAGCACATCGATGAAAACACACCAGCAAAGCACATTTGGAACATTATTAAAGGGATAGATACTTCACTAACAGGAGAGCATAGGAAAAAAACATCGCTTACACAGGAGGGAGGTCAGGCATTCATGAACCATTATTTTGAGGATAAGATGAGCATTGTAGGTAGCCCGATGGTAAAAACAAAGCCAGAACTGCAAGGATATGAAATGGCACTTCGTGATGAGGAAATCCTGTGTACTCTAAAGAAAAGAAAAGCTCATTCAGCCGCAGGGGAGGATGGAATGTCATATAGCATCTTGAAAAATCTTTCCACGGAAATGCAGATTAAGATAAGCGAAATGTTAAGCAGAGTCTTTGTAACCGAGAGAATTCCTGAGAGATGGAGGAGAACTGAGGTTAGACCTATACCAAAACCACATCAAGATCCGTCTTTGCCTAGCTCGAAAAGGCCAATATGTCTCATGAACGTCTGCTTAAAGCTTATAAACTCAGTTATTAAAGATAGGATAACAGAATTTGCAGAAATAGAACAATTAATTCCACCACGATCCTTCGGATTCAGAAGCAAGAACTCATCAACGACGGCGGTCAACTACGTAGTGAACTCAGTATTAGAAGCAAAGCAGGATGAAAAGGAATGCATCGCCATCTTCCTGGACGTCTCCAAAGGTTTTGACTCCTCCTCCGCACCTTAGCAAAAATGGAAATACCATCGAAACTAGTCAGCTGGCTTCACAACTATTTAACAAAGCGAACACTGCTGCTAAAGACAGAAGAAGGAGAGATTGTAAGAAACCTCACCGAAGGACTGCCGCAAGGTTGTCCGCTTTCGCCCATTCTCTTCAATCTATACACAGCCCAAGTAACCACAAGCATTATATTATTGCACTTATTCAACCCAAAATCAACATCGGTGATGCGGGATCACATCAATTCAACAGTGGTCAGGTAGTAAAGCGTTATTTAAGCTTGAAAATGTAGTGATGCATTACCAATGCAATAATGCTACTATAGCAATGTCTTATGGCATTACAGAAGATATAGCATTAGTTCGATCTTAGTGGGGCCCTTTTCAGCTTTAATTCAACTTCAATGATGCACTAGACGTAATACATATGCCCTATATATGCACGCTATTACAGCCTCGTGGTTTCTTGGGAGCATCTCTACATGATATAGATCGAGAGGGCTGTGAGCTCGTCCAGTTTGCAGATGACTTCGCCATCGTTGTGGTTGAAAAAAACACTTATGAATACAGCAGATAAAGCGAACGACTTTTTAACGATTCTACAGGAAAAATTACGCACGCTAAATCTCAAGTTAAGCCCGACAAAATGTGCGGCGGTTTCCTTCTCCAGGAAGGACCCCAGCCGAGTAAGAATAAAAATCAACAATCAACCCATAGAAATAAGTAACACATACAAATATCTTGGGTACGCAATTGACCGAGAACTTTGTCACCGTAAACATATTGACGAAATTTGCTCTAAAGCGGCCAAAAAACTTCCGCTGATGAAATTATTAGCCGGAAAAAACAGGGTTACTAATCCCGAAACATTTGTCAAAATAGGGAACGCGTTAGTAAGGAGCCGTCTGGAATACGGAGCAAGTATCTACACGCTAAGACAAGCAAACGGAAAATTCGGTAAAAAATACCGAAAATCGCACAAAAGTGCACATACTGAAATTATCGGTAAACATGGATTACCGAAATTTCGGTATTGCTGGAAAACCGGGAAAAACATTAATAATTACTTATTTTTGTACGGTATTTTTTACCGAAACTGCTAGCAGCTCAATGAAAGAATTTTTAACCAAATTTAGGTAAAATATAACGATAAAATCTGTAATTCCACTTTACTGAAACATTAAGTAAAATCAAACGTTTTGTTTCGGTAAATTATACCGATTCTTTAGGTTTTGCTACCAAAACCTAATTTTCGGTAAAATGAAAACCGTATTTTCGGTAATCTTATCTTAGCGTGTACGGCAGCGCAGCAAAAACTTATATAAAGAAGGTTCAAATAGTTCAAAATTCGTTCATACGAATCGCGATGAGATACCTACCATCAACGCCAGTTCATGCTATGCTCTCTGAAACGGGACAAATTCCAATTGAACTAAGAATCGAGTCTTTAGCCAAAAGAGAGATAATAAGAAGTACATACCTACCATCAAAATCAACTCTCGAAATTCTGTCAACGCACAGTTGTTAGAGAAAAGCCGAATGGATCGTATATCACACTTGTAACAGACAAGCACATAGACGTCGTCATGCAGCTTCACCCAAAAAACAAAGAAATAGGTAAACTAATGCGCCTTCAATACTTTCCAAAAGTTGACACATCGACCCAAGTCAGGAGAATGCTATCAAAAGAGCAGAATAAGAAAACAAACATACCAGCACAGCAATGGCAAAAACTTTACCTTGAAACAATGAACACAACATATAAAGGATACAACAAAATATTCACCGACGCTAGTAAAACGAAATTTGGAACAGCTATAGCAATATTCGATGAAACCCATCAAACTAGCAAGGTAAACAAAATTAATGATAACTTCTCTATCACTAACGCCGAACTACTAGCCTTACAAATGGCAGTGGAATGGGTTATAGAAAGCCAAATTGATAAAGCAGTTATACTAACGGACTCAGCAAGCGCATGGGATATTCTGAAAAATAAAAAGGAAATGCCAAATAACTACATAGCCAGTAAAATTTACGAACTTCTTCATGAAAACCAATGTCACAAACTAAAAATCCAATGGATTCCGAGCCACTCGGGTATACAGGGAAATGAAATCGTGGATAAAAAGGCGGTGAAGCGAACAGAAGGATCGCAAAACATTCACAACTCAATAACTTTTGGAGGCGCAATTGTTCTAGCCAAAAAAGAAAACTGGGAGGAATGGAAAATGTCATTTGAAATCATCAGCCTAGAGAAAGGCAAATGGTATAAATCCATACAACCACAGCCTCGAGAGAAGATATGGTTCAAACATCTGACACTATCTACGGAAGAGAAAAACATCATTAGCAGAATAAGAACAGCCACAGAAAAAAATAATGAATTTTAACAGGCGCGTAGAATTTCCCCTCGTTTAATTCTAAAACAAAGCAAGCGTAAACAACGATGTTGTTTGCAAGTTTTGGAATTCTTTCATACAATAGACGCGATTTAGGCGATATCGTGCTTTAATTTACACGATATATCCCAGTATTTTCTGTCAAATCTAGCATTCCCTTTATGTGCATTAGATAACGCAGAAAATTCAATGTTTCTTTTAATCTGTGAGGCCACACACTAACAAAGGAAAGAGAAGCAATCCTTAAAATTGAACCAAACGACAAATGTACAGAGTGCAATGAAACAGAAAATCTAGAACAGTTAATAAAAAAAATGTAATTTTCAATTAATATACATGCACATAATTGGAGCATTGAAAAAGATTCAAAAGTAGAGTAAAAATTAAATTACACGAGTTGAAAAATACATGGCACTTTATTTTTAAACGAATTTAAAACATCTCATGTAATTTTACACGTTATTAAATTTGTGCATGCTATATTAAATACAAAGTTTAAATATAAAATCAATTGAAAAATATCTCGTGCAATATAAGACCCGAGCATAACGGTTAATTGTGTTTCATCATTCATTAAATTTATTATGAATTCGCGATAAATTCTCCCGAAATTTGGGTGAAAACGCTTATAGTAAGTTAAATTTCTTCGATGTCTTTTCCAATAAGTGCGCAAATTACCTAATTTAAACGCGCAGCTCTATAAGCGTTTTCCTCTTCCGAAGACATAATTTCTCAATCGACAACAACAAATTGACACTATTCTCCATGTTTTGTTAACGAACTTTGGATCAAAGATAAATAACAGAATCACAACATTACTGCGGATTTTTCCCCGAAGTTAAATCATCCGGATTATAAGTTTGTCGATGATACAATTAGAAACTAGCAACTAAGATTTTGGCTCAGTTCGCATTAAGTGTTGGGAAACGAATGACAGCAGGAGAAAAAAAGAAAAAAATCGGCGCCATGATTCATTGGTTTCAGCGAACGAAAATATAATTTTACACGTTCATGTAAATTTTCATTCCAAAGAAATGAAAAAGAAGAGCGTTTCAATTTATTTTCACAGCATAAAGTAAACATACGTCGTTTGACAAATTTAAATGAATATAAATGCGTTTTTTTATGTTTTTCGACGTTTCGCTTATGTACATGATCTTAAATTGAATTTTCAACGTATGCAAGGTTTACATTGATGTAGTTTCCAAATTAAGCCGGTTTACATCACGTGTAATTTTCATAATTTTTTGCTGTGTATCTTGTACATATGCCCGACGTATAAGGAGTAAATATCCAGCTTTGGAATATTGTATGCCTCTTACAGGAATACTTAAAGACGAATGCGAATCAACTCTAAAACAAAATAGTGGTTTCTTAAAGGGAGCGAAAATCCACATCTAAAATACAACAACACAACCAGGCAAGATGGACCAACTATGGTCTTAGCCGTCATCAGACAACAGTAAACAAAAAAAAACATGACTCAATTGTGTGGTCCATTCGATGTGTTGTTAAAACCTAATTTGAAATCTAAAATTATAAATACTGACACACTCAAAGTTACGTTTCGGATGCTACATTTACAACGGCCCTAAGGTAACATCAAAGCTAAGTTCGCAAGGCATTATAAAACAGCCGCTTGACTGAATACTAGGATTTGCAAGCATTAAATTTACATGATCCTTGTCTTTGATGTTATAACAACAACCTGTTTTTAACGCAGTTGGTTTCACGCGTCCCGAAAGGCCACAAGTTCAAATTTCATTTCTCGTAGTAATGTCCGATAGTTAAAACTGCAGTATTGAAATATGAAAAATTTTTGGGTAAAGGAAAGAATGTTCTCAAATCAATTTTTTTCAGTGATTATTGAACCTGGTTCACCAGATTCGTATCATAAACTCCATGCTTACTAAAGGGTGAAACGGTCAAAAATTGGTGAAACATGATTAATTGCACACTGATTAGTTTATTATATAAATGATTAATCTTTTTGAAGTTAATCGTCGACAAAACACAGGACAATTATTTGATAAGGCTTCCGGTTTTCCAAATGCGAACTGTTGGGCTTTACGCTTCACACCTTCCATCAAGTTTTGTGCCGCGTTTATTTCTACCTTATTTGATGCTAAACGCCAACTTGCCTTCAATTGATTTTCACTTCCGGCTGTTATTTTTAGTTCTCTTGAGATTTCTCGTTACAATTGCCCAATATTCTTCAATCGGGTGCAATTCCGTCGAGTTTGAAGGGATTTTCTCCTTGCTTACGACTTGCACACTATTGGCGGTATACCATTCCTGAGCCATTTTTCCGTAGTGGCAAGAAGCGAGGTCTGGCCAAAGCAACACCAAACGTGTTCCGTACCCTAACGGAACTGTCAATTTTAGTTTGGTGAAACCTAGACTAGGCGGCGTTGTTTTTCCAACGGTTTGCTTTTGAAAATTTACACAGTAAATTGGGAAAAAAATGTTCGAGCCTGGATATCTGTTCTGTGTGGTTTAACTATTGGTTTAACCGAAAAATTAGAACCCAACCGTACCTTGTTTGGGGAAACGATTATCTTGCAATGTTTATGCGTTATCACTTTCCATCGTTGATAGATTCTTTTCATAGATTTTCTCTTCGGTTTGTCACGATTAAACCCTTGAATTTGTAGCTCTGCTAACATCTTTGGTCGAGACACAACGCTGTCAGCTTGTATATTGAACAATAAATTGTATGGTAAATGCTATCGCAAACGTGTTATGCACAGAAGAAAAAATCGATAAGCTCTTTTTCAAATGCTTTGCGAGTTTTTCAAGCTGGTGGTAGACTGATGAAAAGTGATTGAAATTGAATAAATTTTTCACATCAATATTGATTTTCTGTCACTGCCGAAACAGAATGCCAGGTGAACGAGAAGAACTCGATGGAATACACACCACGTGCTTGTAATTGCAGCTTTATTAAAATAATGGAGGGAAGTGCTTTCGTATTAACAGGTTAGCGTTCAAATCCTGGTTTAACTGAGGGAAAACATACAATGGAAGGTCAGCAACATGCGATTTCATTGTAAAAAATAACCGTTAAGTATTCACTTGGTCTTGACTACGAAAGCTTTTTATCAATACTAAACGGAAAGCCGACGAAACACTTGTGAGAAGAGGGTTAAATACACACCTACGTAATTCACCACGACGATATTTTTCTCTATCAGATTTATAATAGAAGCATTTAATTTTTAAAAGCAACTCAATTTCAACGCATCCCAAACGAGCTTTAAAGGCAACGCAGGGAGACATTTTCTCAAACACCCCAGACGCTAATAATCAATTCAACCCTATGGGTATATCACTCTACTTCCAGAACATACGGAACCATAAACATTTCAATCCCGCGGGAGGGAAGGGGTGTTCCTGGGCGGAACTGTGTCCCACCGCAAACGCAATTTCCTCGCAGCTTTACCGCACACAAACGCGCTTGGTTTTCTCCGGCAGGTCCTACATGATCCCACACCTGAAAGCCATGAATGGCCCGGTTCTCGTTCATTGGTTTCTGCTGTATGGAGTGGAGGGCAATAAATTTCCTTCTGGCTTTCAACTCAAGCTTAGGAGAAAGGAGTAACTTTGCCCTCCAAAGCACCAGCTCAATAGAGTAACTTTCGTACAACCGTGGGCTGATGACGCAATGTCCACTCCACAAGCTAGTGGTTTTCGGAATTTGAGTGTATTTTATGGTGCGTAACTCTATAAACTACAGCTCTGTCTGCAAGGTAGTTCGAAGCCAGATGAAAGCTGGTGTTGATTCGAGTAAGTTACTTTGCGTTTATTGTTCTTCCTTTTGGTATTTGGTGAAATATAGAAACACTTGCTCCAGGGACGTTTGTCCCAGGGCATAATCATCGATTTCGAGCTCCTGTCGGTAGGATTCCATCAGCCCAAACATCACGGACCAACGGAGACCGGATCGGGGAATGTGAAAGCTTAACGAATCTAAATACTCCTCTCTGAAAAGAACAAAAGAATTGTCGATAACAAATTTGATTCGATCGATTTCATGTTCACGAAACTCACTTTAATACTGCTCCGGTGAATTGTCGATCAACGAATTGCTTCACTGTATCTACTCTCTCCCGGAGATCTTCCGAAGGCTCCCGTTTGACCTTCACGGTCAGCAGGAATCCCTCGGAGAACTTGTTCTTCAAATGCTGCGTTGATCCCAAGCACTTGAACTCTCCATTAACCATAATTGCCAGTCTCGTACACAGTGCCTCGCACTCCTCCATGCTGTGGGAGGTCAACACAATGGCTTTCCCGGCCTCTCTTATCTTACATATCACATTCCAAAATTGCCGCTTAGCTCCCGGGTCCATCCCCGTGGTAGGCTCATCCAGATACACCACCGCCGGATTGCCCATCAGCGCCAGCGCCGTACTCAACTTCCGCTTGTTTCCTCCGCTGTAATCCTTCGTCTTCTTGTCCAAGTGCTTCAGGAAGTTCAATTCCTCCGCTAGTGTTATCGAAACGCTATTCAACTCGGCGTCCTTCACGCCTCGCAACAAGGCAAACATCTTCAGTGTTTCTCTACCGGTCATATCCTCTAGCAATGCATCGAACTGCGGACAGTATCCGATCTGTTGATGAACGCGGTTCATGTTCGTTTGCAGACTGATTCCGTTGACCCAAGCCTGGCCGCTCGAAATACTCTCATCCCCCGTCATCATCTTGAAGGTCGACGTCTTTCCCGCCCCGTTGATTCCAAGCAATCCGAAACACTCGGAGTGACGAATTCCAACGGACAGCTTGTTGACAGCTCGGAATTTCCGGTAGTACTTGGACAGATCCTTCAGAACCAGATTGTAGCTGTCGATTTCTGGTTGCGGCATAGCGTAGATACGTTGTTGTTCAGCCAAAACATCAGAATCCAACTCCGAGGCATTATTTTCCTCGCTGACCTTACCCCGTCGATCGAAAACTCGCTTCAGCACGCGGAACTCGATGAGCATGATCAATCCAAACGCCACAACTCCAATCGCAACCAAAAACATCAAATTCCTGTTGATTCCCCCTTCGTCAAATGTGAAGATCTCCTGTCCACAGCATTGTGGAACCAGCAGACACAGCAACTCTTTTGTACACATCGGAATCAAATCACACTGCTTCTCACACATTGCATCGATGCTGGCCACTCTATTCAGGTTGTTCAAGCTATGACTCAGAACAAAGTTCGGGAAAAGCATGAACACCCACTCCAGCGCATTTGCCACATCTTCCAGGTCGATTCCTTCAAATTTCAGCAGAGTTACGGCCGTGAAAAACACTGTTCCAGAAATGATGTTCAGGAGTATCATCTTGACGAATCCGGTCGCAGGAACGTCAAACAAGTAGGAGAACAGATACGTCGTCGGAATGACTGCAAATCCAAACAGAACCAGCACCAAGAAGACACGACTCAACTGTTCAAAGTTTGACCAACCATCCTGCTGAATAGCAGCCACCGATGCCAGATAGAAAAGGCTAACCACCATGAATATCAGATAATCCCAGAGGAACGAAACCGCCCAGAACAAAGCCACGTTGACGCCACTGACGAACTGGAGCAGCTTTGAGCGGGAGGTTCGTTCCCGGATGTAGAACATGATATACAAGGCGGCTACGAAGGCCATCGCAAAGCTAGTGTTGAAGGCCAGCTGGAAGCCCGCATTGGCTCCAGTATCCAACTGGTCGAATCGGGTTACCAACTGATACGGAAGGGGTTTATTCGTGACCTGAATCTCTGCATCGGGGTGGGAGGATTTCAGGAGGGCGTTGAACAGCAGATTGATGGCCAGAGGAGCGCTATGGTAGGCCTTGTTGTTGAACCAAGCCGTCGGATTCGAAGCGTCAATGGTTGCACCTACCCAGTACCGGGTGTTGACGGTTGCGATCGACTCCGCGGACTTCCGAAGAATGAAATCGTTCATGTCATCTTCGGTGACTAGCAGCTTGTGGTTTGGGTTCAGGTTGCTGAACAGCGTTCGGTAGGCTTCGGTAACCGAGGAGTTGACCAGTTGGTCTTCCAGAACGGTGATGGAATGGCTGTAGGAGTCGAGCTTGATGTCCAGGGCAGGCAAGTCCCGACCAGCCGATGAGTTTAGGATGATGATGTAGGTCATCAACACGAATACAATCGGTATCAGGATCTGCATGAAGAGGGTTATTAGGCTCCGGAAGGTGACCAGGAACTTTTTGAGGAATTGAGCTTTGATCTGGTTGATGAGCAGGCGCCGCCCGGTGAGGAGGTGTAGGTTATCCAACGCATCTGTGGGGTTGGGAAAATTATCGAACAAGGTTTTAAAAGAATTGAATAGGAGATCTTACATTCATTGCTTCCAACGTTGAATGCCGTTGAGTTATCCGAAGTGTTCTTATCGAAAGTATCACTCCCAGATCGGAGAAATACCTCTTCCATGGTAGTCAACGATATTCCGAAGCTGGAAATGCCACATGACGACATCTGGCTCTCCAGTTCCTCCAGCATTGGCTGAAACTCTTTTACATACTCCTCCCGTAGGACTAGCGATAGTTCGGTTCCGATGTCAGTCTCCACATCTACATCAGGAATGTATTTTCTCAAAATCCCCAGCAATCGACTCCTGTCGCAGGTCACGTCCTTTACGCAAATCAATCTGTAACCAGCACCAAAGGATTTTTTCAGGAAGAACGGCGATCCAACGGCTTTGAGCTGACCCTCAGCCATGATGGCAATCCTGTCACCCAAAACATCGGCTTCGTCCATGAAATGTGTGGACAAAAGTACGGTCCTGTCGGCCTTCTCCTTCTGCAGCAACTCCCAGAGAGCCCTCCGTGCCGATGGATCCATTCCTGAACTTGGTTCGTCCAGCAGAACCACCTTGGAGCCTCCACACAGTGCTACTCCGACAGCCAGTTTCCGTTTCATTCCTCCCGATAGGGTATGAGACTGGGCGTTCTTCTTATCCACCAGCTCCAACAGGTTAACGTATTTATCAATTTCCGCCGGCACATCCTTGCCACTGACACCCTTCAGTTTGGAAAAGAACTTCACATGCTCGGCGACGGTTAGTTCATTGAACAGGACATTGTGCTGTGGGCACAAGCCCAGCGATAGCCGAGCTCCTTCAATATCTGTTCGAATGTCGTGCCCGTTGATCAGTGCCGTCCCGGAACTTGGCGAGAACATCCCGGTCAACATGGACATGGTGGTAGTTTTCCCTGCACCATTATGACCCAGTAAAACCGTAATCTGATCTTCGTACATGTTCAAATTCAAGCCTTCAACGGCGACCTTTTTACCGTACACCTTCCGTAAGTTACGAATTCGAACGCCCGCTTGCTCTATGGACGGCTCTTCTTCGATAAATTTCGACCGAACTGATTTACCAACGCCATTCTGTCCCCCGTATTCGTCACCGACTTTGTTTCGCTTCCAAAAGTCCTTGCTGAACAGGAAATACCACGGTTTGGCAACGCCGAATTCCCCGGGCATGATCTGTTCAAAGTACAGTGCGATCGCTAGATAGAGCAGAGCATCAACCAGCATCATTACGATCACCACTCCAACGCTCAGTCCGTCGTTCATGGTTGACGGTGAGAACAGATTGGACCACTGCAGTCCCTCCTGGTTGCCCTCGAAGCGGACAATGCTAAGCACTCCGTAGGACATGGCCGTATTGGACAGTAGACATAGTCCGATCTTGGAACCCGTTGCCATCTCGTCGTAGTTGCGAACGGTGATATTGTACGGCATCATCAGCAGGAACCACATGAGTCCGGCAATTCCGGCTGCTGTGTTTGCTGTGAAATAAGGGGATTATTAAAAAAGTGGTTTAAGTGAGCAACCATCGGCAGTTACCTTTGTTGAAGAAAACGCTCATCATGAAGCAGAAGCAGATGGTTGCAATGGCGAATGCCAGCAGGAACAGCCACAGCACCGACCAATCGGTGAACTGAAGGACCGCCTGATCCGTGTTGGTCGTCAGGCTGGCGGTCATCAGAAGCGTTATCAGAGAGATGGTGATCAGCAGCAGGATCAAGCATCGGACGAACCAAGCCGTCCAGTGCAGCCAGTTTGACAGACCCATGATCTTCATGGCTTCCTTGAGCTGACGTTCCTTCTCGATGGTGATATACTTGACCGTGTTGATGCACGTGTAGAAAAAGGCAATGAGGATGATCAGCGGCAGCAGTTGTTCCATTGCCGGAAGGAGCTTGTCCTCGTAGAACGGCGGATACGGGATGCGCTGGAAGAAGGGGTTTTTAGGATAATGCAATGGTGAGAGTATACAACTAACTCACCCTCAGTCGTACATCGATCGTGAGTGTCTCCGGACTATGAACTGCTATGATGGCAGCCGACAGTGCAGTCTGAATAGCGATGAATCCTTCGTTGTAGTAGCTGGGACCGCCACCGTCGTCAAAGTCCTTGTTGCGGACACCGGGAGAAAACGGCACTACAAGCAGGTTGGTTCTCCAATTGCCAAACAACCATCGCCACTGTCGGGTTTCCGCTGGAAATCGCAGAGAAAAGTGAATTTTCTCCGGAAGTGATGTGATGTTCTGTAAATTTAAAAAAAGGAAACGATTGAATGTGTTGTCTCATCTCTGGATCAAAGTAGCCTACCGCCAATGCATCGTCAAATTCCACTCCCACAAAATAGTTTTGCTGGATTAGCAGACCCTCGAGGTCCCTTGCACTGGCATAGCCCTCAGACGTTAGGGGCGTGTTGCTGCGAAAGTGGTTCTCCAGGGTGGAATTCATCAAGGCCTCCAGGACGGCATTCTTCGGGGAGTACGCCACTTTGGGTATAACCGGTGGTGTTTGAAAACTGCGGGCGAAAAGATCTAGAAAACCCAACATCAACCCGTATTTTGCAATAAACTAACTTCAAATTGGAGTAGGAGTTTGCTGCCAATGGTTTGAAAATCGTCGGTTGGTCAACCTTTTCCGGATCTACCAATCCTCGAACCAAAATCAGCATCGAACAGCATAGCACCGGTATCAGAATTTCGAAAATCGTCTGTATGTAGTGCCGCTTCTGAATGGTCCAGTTCTTCCACAGCAGCAGCTGCAATTTGTTCAAGTTGCTAGTCATCTTCCCGCCAATGCTGCTGACTCACAAAAGGCAGATACTGGAAAATTCAAACACAATAAAAGCGTTATCAGCAAACACACGCTTGGCTAATTTTGCGTGACGTCGACGCCCGCCACTATCAAATTCCCACGCAAGCAGCCAAACAAACAAATGTCGCGTAATTCAGTTGTGTCCGGAACCGTTCATGGGGAAACAGTTCGCAAATTTTACGCCAACAAACACACTTGGATGACAGGACATTTTTCTGTTCTGCTGAATCACTGACCTATTCTCACTTTTGCTCTTTATCACAATTTCATCAACCTCAAAAGTTGACACGTCCAGTGAGTGGCAACAATTACGAGCTTCCCAGTGGGGAGGACCACAAAAACTGAAATCGATTGAAATGGTTCGATGACGGTGATGACGGCAAGGTCAGCGACGCGACGCGGCGGAACTGGAATGGGTGATGGAGGTCAGACACCGGCCGACTACGACGATGGTGTGGTGACAGGCCGAGTGTTAGCAATTGACTAAACAGTAACTTGCAATGCGTACGTTTCAGATGGTTCGTTCGCACCTAGAATAGGACGATAAATGGACTAACTACATAGAAGCGGTGGTTGATGATGCACGCGACGCAGATTACCGCTACCGACCAATGTGGTCTTATCAATGATAATGAGCGTCGTTGGATTAAAGGGAACTGCTAGTACCTACATTTGATGATTCTGTATCAGCCATACACCGTGTTGAAATCAAAATCCGAACGATACCTGAATCCGGATTCATATTAAATGGTAAATTATGTTATTTCTTAGATGATGATGATGAGCGGGCGACGGTGGTGTAGCGGTAAGCTCGGCTGCTACTTGACACCCCAGTGGGCCTGGGTTCAATCCCAGTCGAGAGGACGGTGTTTTTTTCTGAGGCGAAAAAATCTGGTGACGTCTTCCTTCGGAAGGGAAGTTGGTCCCGGCTCATGTGTTCATATGTGCGATATGTAGGGTCCAGGTGGTGGAGTCGTCATCCTGGCGTCGGTGGTTGTCACCACGTTGTAAGGAAAATAGTCCGACGGAAAATAAACGAATAAAAAAAAATGCTGATGATGATGCAATGCTGTTGGTTATACTACTCTGATAAAATAGCAATTATTATATCTATGTGTGTCGACACATGGATTTTTGCAATATGATCAACAAATTATAGCTGTTT